>VRVR01000039.1:128283-272232 GCA_009859145.1 Andalucia godoyi
CCGGAACAACAAAAACATGAACAACGATTTTACGTGCCGGTATATACACTTCATTCTCTTTGGCATTTGCTTCTCTGTGATCGGATTCCTCAATTTGCAATCTGCTGCTTGGCACGCTGAGCAGGCTCCGGGGCAACCTCGGCCACTGGCTCTCTTTCGGGGACGCCAACATCCAGTGCATGGTCTTCTGCAGCATGCTCCGCAACCGCGGCATTCGCACCACCCTTGTCCGTTTCCGTGTCCAAATACGAAGAATCGCCTTCCATCTGCATTTCGAGTTCTAGTCCCTCCAATTCCGCATCCAAATCCGCTTCGTCCATATCTTCAGGGACACCGTATGTCCGACCAAGAGCTTCCTGAATCTCCGAAGCATCTTCGAACACGTCGCTCATGTCGTCCTGGAGCTTCTCAACATCCTCGATCTTGATGTTTTTGTACTGTTTTTTCAGTTCTTTGTGCGCTACCTTCATCGACGAGACCGTATCGATAGTCGTCTGGGCCGTTTCTTTTGCAAAGGCGGTCTGTTCGATGTTGAACTGCTGAGAACGGACATTGTCAAGCTGACCCTCATACATTCGCTTCTGCTGCAAGACCCTCAGCGCCCGCTGCTTCATCCGCGTCTTCGCAGGACCGTCCGGCATCTTTGCCATTTGGTTCTTGAAAGACACGAGCTCCGCATCCAGACGCTTAATCTTGGAGTCAATGGACTCTGTACGGCTGTCGAGACGACTCGAAACATCATCAAGGGTCGCAGCAGGCTGACTCTTGGAAGAACCAAATAATCGTCGCATTCTATTTTGCCTCTTGTTTCCCCGCTCTTCTTTTTCTTCTCACAGGAGATGCAAGGCAATGAGTTGAGAGTGCAAGTGTAGGAACAACCACAACCGCAGCAAGAACAACAACAAACAATAAGCGGTAGAATTTAAAGTCGGTATAAGAAGAAGAACAGAAAAACCGTAAAAAACAAAGAGAAAATCGTGGGATTGGTCGTGAAGAGCATGGTTGCGTATGGTGTGGATTTGTGTGACAAACACAAAAACTCGACTGTCGACACGAATCTCTTGGATGCCAGGATTGATGCTTGATTCTGAATCTGGTCGTCGGTTACGAAATGCCTGCTGTTTCTGCTGCTTTTTTTTAAAAATTTAATTAGCAAGTTGTTGTTGTTGTTGATGTTGTTGTTGTTTCTTCTTTCTTCTTACCTGTTTGTTTTCATTTCGTTTTGTTTATGTTTTGTGATTTGCTCTGAGAAGAATTGGAAAGCTGAGTGCTCAGGAATGTCGGGCTTGGAAGAATCTCTGGTGCATTCACTGCCGTCTGTTCCGCTGAAGCAGACTGCGCTGGATCCAATTCCATCGTCAAAAAGCAGGCTGGAGGCATATCAGTTCCGCGTCGAAGAACAACACCGAAGGCGCATTCAATCGTACCAAGCGCAAGTCGCAGATATTGCCAAAGATATTGAAACACGAATTTTGACGGCGTCAAGTTCGCTGTTTGAGCGACAACTTGTTCGCTGCGAAACAGCAGACAGTCAGGCTTCCTTGTCGAATTCTCGAAAGTTGCATTCGTCCAAGAAGGCTGTGAGAGTTGCAGAGCATGTTGGACAACTGGAGGATGCTTGCGCTGTTGGGAAAAGGGCGCTGGCGTATTTATTTTCATTGGAAGATGAGCGCAAAAGAAGAATTGCAAATGCGCTCGTCACGCTGAGCACGGATTTGCTTGATATTGGGGTGTTTCTTCAGCCTGAAATCCGGGCGTTTGTTTCGAACGAATTGGAGTCGCAGTGTCGCGTGACAGAGGAAAATAGGAGGTTATACGTTAAACTGGTTAAGAGGAAAGTCGAGGACATGGTCGCGACCGATGAACAAAAGGAACGCGATGCGTTTGAACTTGCCAAACAAGCAAGGTTGCAGGAATGCGACTTGCTGCAGCGCACGTTTTATTATCCGCCTCTTTCAACAGAACACGGTCGTGTGTACTCAACCATGTATATTGCAGAGTTTGCAAGAAGTGCGCAGTCTCTCAAGTCGGAATTGCAAATCCTTCAATCGTTTTATTCTCCATTTGTGTTTCGTTTGGATTTTTCAAAGCTTGACCGCGAACTGTCTGTCCTGCAATCAAGCTTCAATAAGACCATGGAAGACACGAATTCTGGCCATAGGAGCAATCATAGCAACAGCAGCACCGATGCCGACATGGCAGAATTTGAATGGAGTAAGGGGAATGCCAAGGCTATGTTGGATCCGTTGAAGCTTTCCGAGATTATCGAGCATTTGAATTTACGGGTGCGTTCTCTTGAAAAGCTTGCAGCTCGGGTGTCAGACCAGGTCAAGTTTGAAAATCGTCAGTATGTGGTGACTTGTGACGCGAAAAGAGATGCTGCGCTTGCTGAATTTCCTGCTCCGAAGTTTGCCTTGGATCTTCCGAAGATCGATATCGATACGGAGACTGTTGACGTTCCTGACTACACGCCAATTGTTCAAATCTCTCAGGCAATCGTGACTGAGCAGTGCAACATGTTCAAGGCAGCCTTGGAGCAGCTGATTTTGTACTTCGATAAGTGGTCCAATTCCTTGGGCGACCAGCAGTCGGAATGGCTGTCCTACTTGCGAAACTATCACGAGTATCTTCGTTTACGGGATGATCGCAGGAAAACTGGCATCAGCACCGACGATTTAACAGTTGTGGAAGAACGTCCCGGTGGACCTCTTCCAATAGTCGCCCCAGAATCGCCGGGATCGCTGTTTCCGGACCAATTCTCCGGTATTGCTGCATCAATGAAGGATTATTTTCTGCGGGTATCAGACTCTTTTGTCGTATCGGAAACTGCAAAGTTCGTTTTGTCTTGCGAGGATCGCAAGAGGCGAGAGGAAGTAGAAGCGCTTAAAGCAAAGAGGCTTGAACAAGGAAACTTCGAAAAGACTCGAAAAGAGCGTGAGTTGGCAGCTCGGGAGCAGCAAAGGACCGAAAAACGCTTGCGCGACGCGGTGACTCGTGTTGCGGAATTAGAGGCCAGAATACGAAGTTTTGCAACGGAATATGCAGATGCGGCAAAAGAACCGTTGCCAAATGCATCTGCATTGTTTGCATTGCAACGGAAGATGGCTTCTATCAAGGAAAGCGCTGGCAATTTGCAGAAGCAAGTCCAGCAAGCGAAGATTCTGATCGCCGATGCAAACGATCAGGAAGCTGCCCATGCCGTTCTCAGCGCAGCTCCCGTTTTCGCCTCGGACGTGGCGAATTCGTTTTCGCAGACAGACAGTTCGTTCTCCAAGGTTTCCGATGCAAAATCAAAGGAGTTTGCGGAAGTCCAGAAGCGAGAGTCGGCTTACAAGGCAAAACAGTCTGCAATGCGCTCTCTGATTGCTGGTTCTCAGCATGCTCAGGAACAGCTGCAGGTGATGTGTGACTCTTCATGGTCTGACATCCCCCAGGTTGAATCTTTGGCAAAGACGCTATATGCTCGTGGAGTCGAGTTGTCTGTCCTTAAGGAGCCTTACTGGACTTCGATTTCTCCGTCGCAGTCTCTGGATCAGCGCGCACCGAAGGATTTCTCAAAGGAGTCTCTTGTTCAGCACCTTGAAGTTGCTGTTCCTGCGTATGCTCGACAAGTGGCACTTATGGAATTCTGTATGCTTCGCTTTCCCAAAACATATTTTTCGACGGTCGAGTCCAAAATGATCGAGGAGGTGCAAAATGAAGACCGCCGTCGAGCTATGTTGTTTGATGCCTTGTGGAAAGAGAGTGTGGGGGAGCGTCGAAAACACACACAACAGTTGTCTCCTTCGCTGTCCAACCCTGCGCTTTTCCCAGTTCTTGAGAAGCTTCTGGTGGCAGAAGAAAGTCGACGGTCTGCAATTGTCACTCAAATTCAGGCGTATAGGACGGATGCGTTGGCATTTCTGCTTGGATTCTTTGCCCGATCTGCTCAGAGCGTTTGTGGTGACTTCAAGGCAGTGTGTCAGGTGTTTGACAACATGCCCTACGTTGCAGACTTGACATCCTCAGCTGCAGAATTTGCCCGTCCTGAGAATGCAGCGACAAATGTTAAACGCAAGAATTTCTTGGAGCTCCTTAAACCAAGGCTGGAAACAAAAGTTCCGGACCGGAAGGCTGCGAAATCGACTGTTTCGGTATCTGTTTCCTTCTCCGAGAATGGTGTTCCGAAGACTGTCAAGGAAGAGTTTGCTTCAAATGAAACGAATGCACATCAGGAAGCCCAGCGCAGTGCCCAGGCGGTGTTAGATAAGCTGCGGAGCCTTGTAGAAATGAGAACAGGGGAGATCAACCAGCGGTGCAGTAGTTGTGTCAAAGAGGAGGAAAACTTTAGAATCGGCTGGGAGTGCACAGTCAAGACTATTCGTCCGCAGGCGTAATGGCACTGGTGTTTTCTTCAATGATTGTAGTGTATTGATTCATAGTGTCTAATATCTTCATTGTAAACACTTTTCGTTTGCAACTGTACATTCTGTTCGAAATTTGATTGCGAGCACCGGCGCGAGCCAAGTGGAGAGACCGTGACGTTCAAGACTGCTGCGTGCCAGCTGCAGGGATTGGTGGAATTTTGCATTCACACCATTCATTCCATGCATGAACAGCAGTGCATTATTCGTCTCAGGTCTGCACATGCTTTGCAAACATTGCACGTCCTTATTATCGAGAAACACCACCAAGCTCGCTGGTTGCTGAGCGCCCAACGAACATGCCCAAATGCCTCGCTCGGCAACAACCGGTTGCAAAGAATAATTCTGTAGCATTTCCTCACATCCGGAATCGAGCAACAGCGCCTTGATGCACCCGTTCTTGATCATCTCTTGAAACCACGGAGCGTGGTTCAACTGCAGCTGGAAGAGCATGGGATCCGAAAAGTGAAAAACACACTCTTCGCCAGTGCGCCTGTTACTCTGCATCCGGCCTTCAAAGCGGCATTCATTTGCCTCAACGTTTGTGAGACGAAATCGGAGATCAGGATAAAACGCTGAGAGAAGTCGCGCCACGTAGTGCCCCGCGTACCCTGTTTCAACCGCCGTGCCAACACTGCTGTTCTGGAGCGAAAACACAGCGATGCGGCACATCGATTCTCATCGGCGAACTGACTCGCTTTCGGCAAATCCGCTTGCTATCACGCTCTCTTTCCAGCGGACAGGAGTTTCCAGACAACAGTCGTGTCACCGTCACACGCGTGGCCCGAGACGCCGAGGACTGCGGGTGCGTGCGCGGGAACTGGAAATGAGAGAAAGAATGGGCTCGCACAGCACATGTTGATGTTTTCGAAATGTCCGACAAGCCGTGAAAGAAAGAGCCTCATGTCTTAAAACTCATTCCAGTCGGATGAGTTCTCCAATTTGACAGCGTCTGATTGCTGCTGTCATTTTCGCGAAGCTTCTGCTTGTTTCCGTTTGCTGAGATTCCATTCGCGATCGCAGCAGTTCACGTCCACCATCCACCAAAAATTTCTACCAGATCACCCCAACCCTCTAAATCGCGTGCCTGCTGGACGATCGCAGGGATTAGCCACCAAAACAAAAAAACAAGTCCTTTCTGGTTGTTACGAACCCCCCCACCTGCCCCCCCAAGGCTTGCAACGCGCAATACTTTTTCAAAAACTGCCTGCAGCTATCCCAAACTACCCAGGTCCTGTCGAGATACTCTCTTCTTTGTTTGTGTGTGTTCTGTTTACTTCCCCCCCGGTCACGAACTGGCTTATTGAGAAATCTCCCGTTTTGTACATTGCATCTATTCTGATATTAGGCATCGTGCTGCGCTCGGTGAATGGCACGAGTAATTCCGTGTGCAAAGCCCTCGTCCAGTCACGTTTCTCCGACCACAACCCCATATTCTGATTCTGTGCTGTGGGGTCCGATTGCTACGCATTCCCCATATTCTACACTTTTGCACCACCAACAACAACATCAGCAGCAGCAAGGACAAGGACAAGGACAAGGACAAGGACGACGGGAGCAGCATTCTCTGCCGTTATCGTCGAAGCGTCCGTCGTTTCAGTCGCTGTTGCGCAATTCGATTCCGGAGGGTCCACAGCCCGAGTCCGGAATGATGACTCCGTATGTGCCCGATATTCCAGAAGAATCTTTGCAGTACACGCTCGATGGCTGTCCTGTGGATGCTGACGAGATTTACGGTCTTCTACGTCCTATCTTGGACCCAGAGCACTCCAAGACACTCGAAGCTCTTGGTGTGATTCGGCAAGGCTGCGTGACCGTCTCGTCCTTGCCTCTGTCCAAGCATATTCTTGTACATGTGCAGTTTATTCCAACGGTCAAGCATTGCGCATTGGCTTCCACGATTGGTCTCTGTTTGCAGCACCGTATTCGAGAGTCGCTAACTGGCATTCGAGGCGTCAAGATACTTGTGACATTGGCTCCTGGTTCGCATGACCAAGAGACAGAACTCAATCAACAGATCAATGACAAGGAGCGGGTTGCTGCTGCACTGGAAAATGCAGACTTAGCAGCGCTGGTGAACAGATTGGTTTATCCATCAGACTCGTACTAGTCGATTTTTCCCTCGTTCTTCTTTGCCCCGTTTGAGGATCACGTGCGTTTCGTTATTTCCGCACTGCTTTCAGCGCCTCCCTTTTGTACTGTATTATTCATTGCTGGACTCCAGCACACCACAAATCCAAAAACGTTAGATGTACATATTTACGCCATTTTCTTGCTTGCAGTAGGAAAGTATCCGTCATGCGTTACGAATCAGGAGGGGAAACAACAAGATCCTTCATCTGCAAACAAGTTCAAAAACACAAAAGGGACATCTCTTCGCATGTTTACCGTCTAGCTAGTTTTCTCCTCCAAAAACTTGATAAACCGTTTTGCGTATGCCTTTGGAGGAACAGCACTCATGGCGTACCGGTCGTGCGCAATCGCCTTGAATTGGTGCTCAAACCACTTCCTCCAGTCATAGTCTTGCAATATATCTATGATTCCCATGTGATATCCGCCGTTTGAATCAATGCCAAGCAACAACGAGTAATCCATGATATTTTGCTTGGACAAGAACCGGGCATCTCGTCTCACTTGTTCCAAAAACTCTTCTCGCTTTCCATTCATTGGAATAGGCTGGACGAGATTGAGATCCTTGCGAATGCAACCTGGTTTTTTCAATTCTTCGTCTGAAGCGCACCGACCAAGAGTAGATCCCTTTAGATCGTACTTTGTGACAATCGGACGATCGGCAGGGAAAATGTTATTCATAATGATCAAACGAATCTTTCTTCCAGAGTGCGGCTTGATACGAAACATGCCGTAAAACCTTGACAGCATCGTATCCTTGTTCGCAACAATATGCTGGTAGTACTGCGGCAAAATCCTGCGGAAGAATTTTCCTTCATTATGAGTCAAAGTTTTGATGATGTACTGCATATCCTCTGAGAAGTAGAAAAGAGCACCCGACTTGCCAGCAGTCCGCAGTTCGCGTAAAGAGTTGTCGCCGCAAATAGAAAGCATGAAATCGCCAGCATCGATGCCAAACGTCTCTCTCAACTTTCGAAAAACCATCGGAGCATACTCTTTGAACTTAAAGGACCGAAAATGATGCGGAGGAGTTTCCAAAGAACCCTGCGTCGGAAAGTAGACCTTAACACGAGCCGCAAAGTCAGCTTGTGTAAGGGTCTCTGGCGCTCTCAATGGCGTGATTTTGGAAATAGACACTCGAATTCCCAGTTGGAGGTTGTTCATGATTTCAAAAGACTTGTGCCCCTTGTAAATCAGTTCTCCGACGGTATTCTCTCGAACACGTTCTTTCTTTTCGCCAAGAATATTTCCACGATCTCGTCTTTTCTTCTTTTTCATCGCTTCTGTCTTGTCCATTGACTTCGTTCGTCTCTTTTTCTTTCGTTTTCCAGAAATTTCATTCGAACTACTGCTCGCGGCAACCTGATTCTGGCCAGTGGCGGTGCTCGTCGGATTCTCTTGGCCAGCCGCATCCATCTGGCTTCCACTCCTCGATCGCTTCGACCGATCCATGGACGCGGACCTCCTCGAAACTCGAGGAGGACCTTCACCGATAGTACTGGAAGCGCCTGAAGATCCTCCAATTGCACCCGCATCGACTGTGGCACCAGCACTCGAAACATGCTCTTGATTCTCGTCTTGAGAAGAAGAAGCGTTCACATCATGATTCACTGAATTGTCAAAATCAGAATCTCCGCTGTCTGATTCTTCGCTGTCAGAGTCATACTCCCCACTAGAAGAATCATCGTCGTCATTGTCAGAATATTCAGAATCCGAGACGGTCATCGCCGTTGACGGCGTAGTGGGAGAAGTAGCCACAGTAGGCGCTAGGTACGCAGAATCTGTATGAAGACCACTCCCATTTGCATCGCTAACTGAAGCTGAAGGGTGAACAGCATCGTCGTGAGGTGCAGGAGAGGTTGGGCCCACGGACGAGTTTGTGCCGTTGGGCTCACAAGCTGCTTCGGAATGTGCTTTGGATTCTGCGGAAGCACTTTCCGTCAGAACAACCTCGGAAGGTGAAACCGCTGATTCGGTGGCAAGAGACATTGAGAAAATGCAAGTCCAGAAAGAAAAAGAAGAAGAAGAAGAAGAAGAAGAAGAAGAAGCACGGGCAACAGTTCGCTATGGACAGATGTTTTCTGGGAACTGATTGACTAACGTAATGGGCAAAAAAGCCACATAAAAAACACGCCTACCTGGACCAAAATAGAAACCGCGCAATGATACAGGGCCACAACAGAGCTTCTATTTTCTAGTTCTTGCCCTGTCTTTCTTGAATCTTAGTGATAATGTCTTTGAGAAGTGCGCAAAAGAAGAAACAAGAGGAAGGCAACGAAACGGAAGGTTTGTTTTTCAACAGAAAAATCTGCCACCTCCTCACTTGAGCAAGACTGGTTGCTGGTGCAACGTAGAATCAAGCGATCAGTCGTTCGTACGACAGTGGATTGTCGGAGACGGCGGTACTGTTTGCTTATACAAGAGAAAAACTTACAAAAAAGGCGTTAACCGGAATTGGACAGCAAGCCCAGCAAAAAACTTGCAATTGACTGCTCTTGACTGCCTGTGGGGGAAGAGAGAGGGATTGAAGCAGAGGGACCAACCGGACAGTGAAAACACACAGGAAAAGATGACAACAGACCACTCACCACTGACCGACCGCTCATTTCATTTGCTGAAAGAATAGACCACCAGCAAAGCACATTCGTGTCACTTCCATTGTTGTTCGAGCATACAATATGGATGCCTTGAGGCAGCCTTCGCGCCCACCTCCTCCTTTAGGATCAGCCCCTTCTGCTCTTCGAGCAAATCCGACGACACAGTCAGTATCACAACCACAATCACAATCCAGTGGTTCTTCGAACGCACAGCGCAGATTACCCGTTCAATCTCGTCCTCGTCCTGTATATACTGCATCAAATGCCGCTTTCCGTCCTCGTTTGGACGAGCCTGGTGCGGATGTTGAGGTTGTGCAGATTAATGATGCGTATGGCATGCGGCTCTCTTCTTCTGTTTCGGGTCCTGTAGCTGCTGGTACTTCTCCGTCCTCTCCAAGAGGCACGTCTTTTGGTGGGTATGTTCCGCCTTCTCACGCTGTGTTCCCTCGAAATCCGCCTCCATTGCCTTTGGCTATTCATGGGGTTTCAGCTGCCTCTCCAACTGACGTCAGGACGGATTCCGAGAAGAAATCGGAGAGACGATGGTTTTGGATCGGAATTGTCCACTGCATCGCATTCTGGATACTGGTAGCGTTCTGCGTCTACACCTTCTTGTACATTCAAGAGGTGGAGTTAATTCGATACTCCTCGCTAAACCCCGACGTTGTCTACGCCCAGTCCTTGCAGGCATCATCCCTTACCCTTTCTAACCCGAATAGTCAGTCATTAGTAGTAGAATCTACATCTGGATCTTCGTCACTTGTTGTGCAGTCGGCGAAAGGAGGTGCCCGGCTTGTTCTGCAAGAGAAACAAAATTCGGTTATCTTCTTGTCGAAACAAGGGACCTTTTCTTTGAGTATGAATGGCACCGAAACCATTATGGCATCGAATTCCGGAATGACTGTGCACGGAAATTTGACAGCAAACCAATTCACTGCCGATTCTTTGGATCTCTCCCAATCTCAGCAGAGAACGCCGTCCTCTGCAATTTCTCAGGTGCAAACATTCGCTGGAAGCCTCACAGCAATGCAAAATTCCGATATCATCCGTTTCGCATTTCTGAATGGGCAGCTTTTTTATTCGCAAAATGAGATTCCCACTTTCATCATAACCAACAATGTCCACATAACGCCTTACAGGGTCAATGGTAGTGTATTTCTTCAGGAAATGGTGGTTGATGCGGAGAGTTTGAGATGGAAAGGGTTCCGACTGTCGGTGATCGATGAAGGAGCTGTGAAATTTACGTCGCCGGGAACGTTCTTTTTCGTGTCGGCCACAGGGGCCATCGTGCTGGATGCGTGCTCGGTGGTGTTTCAGAACTCCTCGGCTCCAGTGGAAGTGCATCGAGTCATGTCTCCTGTGGGCCTGCCTCTTGTGCTAGGATCCTCCGAAGCGGTGTTGCTGAGCAGCAAGTCCGTGATCCTGAACTCGCCTGGAGGAGGTCGGTTGCATTCGTCGTCGTGGATGTCTTTGTCTTCGACTGCAGGGTATAATGTAAGACTTTCTGCAGGTTCGGAGAGCTTCGACGGAAGCGATGCTGTCGTTGTTGCGAATGCGACTGTTCCTGTTGGGCAAGAAGAGGTTGTTATTGATGCACCGGCAGGGCGTAAGAATGAGACTGTGTTTCGGTTGTCTGGTGGGTATCCGTCGCTACTTTTCGGAAGCAGTGCGTTCTCAAGCGGATCATTTTTTGCGATATCGGGAGACACGAGAGCGGCGGTTCTTTCGGTTTTTCACTCGTCCAATCGGAGCCGGCAAGTGTTGAGCATTCAACCTAGCAGAGATGATGGGGAAGTTCGGATGACGACGGGCAGCGCGCGGAGTCTTTTCTTGGAGAGTATCAGCGGAACTGCGTTCTTGGAGTTGCAGAAGGCATGGCGGATGTCGTCTGGACCGTCGCGGAGTCTGGAGCTTCATAACATTGATGCGGCCGGAGCCGGATCGATTTCGTGGATGGATGTTGGATTGCTGCGCCTTGTGAACGTGACTGTCGATTCGACGAGGCCTGTGCGAGCACCGGAGTTTTTTTCTGGTGCAAGTGCGGATGCGCTGCAGGGGGAATTTGTGTCGATTACTGCAGCACTGGTCAATGTGTCTGAGGACTCAGTGCTGCGCGTTGGTCGTGGTATTGCTGAGATGAGCGGTGATTCTTTCGTGCTGCGAAGTATATCTGGAAAGTCTATGGTGGTCTTCTCAGACGCAGGATTGCCAGCAGGCGGAGATTTGATTGTCAATGGCACATCGCGTGTGACGGTTTGTTCTGCGGCAGCGGATGTTCATATTCGTGCAAGCTCGCACGTGCGGTTGCTGTCGACGACCCAGTTTTGTCCGGAGGATGTGAATGATGTGCGTTGCGGATCGTGGTTTGCTGTGGACCCGAGTCTGCGAACCATCTCCTCTGACGCGCTGACGATTGACTTCAATCAATCGTCAATGAAGCTGCAAGCGATTGACGCGGACTACCTGTATAGTTCGTTGGGAGCATTGACTGTTGAATCGACTCGACTTCTGCAGGGCCGTGCAGGGCGAAATGGCGGGCTGTCTGACATGGGCATCATGTTCTGGAATTCCTCGATGATGACAGAACACGGTAATTTGTACCTGGAACCTCGAAACATGTCTGCTGCCGTTGAGATCGTTGGATCGAAGCGTTTTGTAGTGGGAGGCGTATCTATCGATGGCTTATCGGGGCAAATTGTTGGAGGTGGCGGTGCGGTGGACGTACTGCGATCTCGTGTTTTGTTTTATGCAGATGGGTATATTGGCTCTGTTGGTAGTGTTGCGCTGAATGGCTCGGCAGGGCTTACGATTACGTCTCTTGAGGGCTCTCGGATGTTGCTGTATGGTGGGTCACGAGTAATTGATGGGGGTGAGATGATGCTAGACTGTGGTCGCGGTATTGTGTCCACAAGCGGCTCTGCGCTTCGATTAAACAGTTCTTCGATTGTGTTGGTCGATGGTGGCGCGTCTACTCTTGTAGTCGGTAATAAGGACTCTGGGACATTTTTGGCGCTGCGTGCATGGGATGTATCGTCATTGAACATGACAATAGACTTTCGCAGATCCTCCATCGAGGAAAGCGCTGGTAACCTCTCTATCGTTGCGGTGAACGGCTTTGTTGATATTTCGGCCGGCTCTGCTGTGATGCTGAGTTCGGGTGCAACGAAGCTTCTTAATCGCCAGTCGTCACTGGGTTTCGATTTTGCGTCACGCAAGTTGTTTACTTCGAAATCTGAAGGATTTGTGATTGATGTGGATTCTTTTGTTGAGATTTATGGCAAGCAGTTGCTGGCGTTTGGTGCAACCGCGGATCGGCTTGTGATAAATGGCACCGGGCGTGTGATTACGGGTGGAAAGTTGTCCATGGCGTTTGGAGACTCGTTGCTGGAATCGTTGTCTGAAAACCCGTTGCGTCTTGTTTCGGGTGGAATGTTGCAAGTGAATGCGAGCGCTGGTGTGTACTTGGGGCGCCGTGCGGTTGTTTCGGATTTTGGAGAATCTCTTACTGTGAGTTTTGAGAATCGCACCATCGTGGCGAGCGGTGCCGCAACGCTGTTCTTGATGAGCGACCGCTTGCAGTTCAGTTCCGTTTCTTCGGCGTTTTCCGATTTTAATGTGTCTTTTGTGTCTTCCGTCCCGGTTCGGATAGTGCGGACCGGCAATGCGTCACCGACGCAGTTTTCGTTGGTTGGACAAGATGCAGTTTGCGATGGGTGTGCCCATGGAGGAGGTGTTGTAGTTGTTGGGGGATCTTCATTTTCTAGTTCGAACGTGGGTGCTCGGGGAGGAGATGTGATTCTCGAAGGTGGTGGATCCATTGGTGCAGTTGGCTGGGGCGGCGATGTTGTGCTCCGTGGAGGTGCTTCTGGAAGCACCAGTCGAACTGGGAAGTTGCGATTAGAAGGCAGTGGCTTTCACCTGTTCCTGAAAACATTGAACATTTCCTTGGTGACCATGGACTCGTCTGGTGCTCTGATCCAATCAAACAAAAATTTGCAACTGTCTTTTTCAGCATTGACTTCGTCAGTGACTTTTCAATCAGGTATTTTTGTTTTTTCTGCCAATTCTTCGTTTGCTGCTGCGGGGGGTGCTTCGTCGGTTATATCTCGCACTGGTATCACGTTCTCCTCGGAATTTTCTTGCATACGCTCAAACTTACTGTATTGTTCATTGTCCATGTACGCTTCTTCTTCGGTAATGCGACACCGCGATGTTGTGTTTCAAGCGACATCTTTACTGTCAGTCAGCTCGGGTTCTGTGTTTCGTCTTGGAATCGGTTCATCTGGAGCGACGTTGTCAACTTCCTCGCTGACATTGCCATTCAATGTACTGCTGGACATTGGAGATGGTATTTTGACACTACGCCGAACGGCATCGGTGACTGCGGCAGGTGGTTTTTCAGTCGTTGGTCAACCATCTCTATCCAACAGCTGGGACGGAGGTTCCGTCCGAATGACCGGCGGAAACGTATCTTCAGATGCTTTCGGGCTTCGTGGTGGATCAGTTCTCTTACGTGGTGGCTCTGGCAGTATGGATGCATCAGGTGGTCTTGTGCAGATTTCCGGAGGAACCGGCTATGTTGGTGGATCGGTGTCTCTTCAAGCAGGCCGGGGAACCATTGTGCGCAATGGTTACATCACCATGACTAGTCCTGTGATGCGGTTTCGGTCTTCTAAATCGACGACGAGCATGGTGGAATTCGATGGAACTTTAACGACAAAGAAAATCGAGATCGGATACTTTGATGCGATGGCTCCTGAAAGTACAAACAATACCCTCAGTCTATGTCTTTCAGCATTCGAAATGACCCTGATCGGAGGAACGATCATTCACCTGCAGACCATTCAAAGTACAAGCAGGAACTCTTCGATAATGATTGGAAATCACGTTTCGGTTTCTGGATTTGAAACCAATGTGGTGTCCGTTCGTGGACAGATTGTGCGTTTGATTGACTCCCAGTTCTCAGTTGGCTTGGAGATGCGCAATGATTCTCTCGTGGTCAACAGAAGCCAGTCGGTTTCGATGTCATCTGGCGCGGATCTGTCGCTGTACGCTGGGTCGTCGATGGTGCTGTTCACAGGCGACGGTGGCTTGTCGGTTCTGCATCGTATTAGTGTGAATCCGCTGTCTGTGTGGCTAGGGACAGGAGTCAGCGATGTTGTCGTTTCCCGACCGAAATCAGTTGGCACTGCAGGGCATATGACTTCGGTATTTGGACAGAACGCTTGTGTGGGATGCGGATCTGGAGGAGGTGTGTTGATTGCAGCAGGCTCCGGCGACAGCGCAGTGTCGATTCCGTCTTCTGCAGGAGGTGTAACAACTGTTTCTGGAGGTAATGGGTTTGGTTTGGCGAATGGCGGCGATGTTGTCCTTCTGTCAGGAAATGCAACTACTGTTGGCTCTGCAGGCAACATTGTGCTGGTAACTGGAGCTGGTCAGTCGGGTGCATTGCATGGCTCTGTGCGTGTCAAGTCCTATGAATTCAGCGTTTCGTCGCCGGCTGCAGGAGATGTAGTGCTGTCAGTTCGCTCGTATGGATATGGCAATTCTTATTCGGAAGTGCGTATTGGAAATGCAGATACGCGAGTGTCTCCGGAAATGTCTGCATTCACGAGAAGTGTGGGTGTGCGTGGTGATAACGTGAGCATTTCTGGTGGCTCTGGGGTTTTTGTGAACACCGAAAGAAATGCGGCAGTGTATGAAACCAGGATTCTTGTGGGCAATCATTATGTTGCAGCTGAGAACAGCACCGGTGTTGTTTCTGTGCAAGCGGGGAAGGTGCAGCTCCGGGATTCGTTGGGGGCGTTGAGCATGGAGGTTGGTGGTTCGTATGCAGTGTTTAATCGAAGTCAAAACATTTCAATGTGGACGGATGTATTTTCTCTGTCGGCAGTTTCAGAGGTGCGAATTGGCGTTGGTGCCGTTGGGGTATCCGTGAGCCCAAGTCCTGCTATTGTGGATCTGCGTGTGTCTCTGGGATCTGGTGCTAGCCGAGTCATTGTGAAGAGGCCGGAGTCGTTTGGAGGTGCCGGTCATGGAACATTGGTGTACGGACAAAGTGCATGCAGCGGCTGTGGGGCTGGTGGTGGGCTGGAATTTAGTGCCGGAAGTGGTAGTTGGTTTTCCGCAGTGTCGATACCCTCTGGTGGGGACATTGTTCTACGAGGAGGAGAGGGACAAGGACAGGCTTTCGGTGGAAACGTGTTTGTGACTGCCGGTAATGCGAGTTCAGCCGTCGGAGGCTCTGTGTACATAGAAAGTGGCTATGGAGCGAATGCGGATGCAACGGGGTCTGTTTTTGTGGACACACAGAATTTTGCCGTCCGGAGCCGTAGTGGGCAAGAGATTGTGTTTCTCGTGGACACTGCTCAGAGCAGCTTGTCTGTCGATCGAGTGTTGGTTGGGAATTGGAATGGGTCGCTGACCGCGTCTTCTGTTGCCTACACAGATGTTGTGGGCATCCGAGCTCGGAATGTCTCGATTGTTGGTGGCGAGAGTATTGAGTTCATCACGGAGACGAACATTTCGTCTGTGTCATCAATTTATGTTGGTTCGCACGGCGATCCACTGTCAGCGACTTCTCTGGTGTCTTTGCGCGGGAAGGTAGTTCAAGTTCTGGACGATTTTGGTGTTCTGTGGCTTTCCAGTTTTTTGAATGCTTTTCAGCTGAATGCGCAGACGTTTGCTGTTGATTGTGACAATCTGCTTTTGTCTTCTTCAGTTCTTTCACAGATTGTTGTCAATAATTCGCAGTTTTTTTTGCATCCGGCGAACAAAAGTACTCCGTTGATTGTGACAATTGGGTCATCCAGGTCCGATGTTGTTTTGAGTAGGCCCGTTTCGTTTTCTGGTCCTGGTCACTCATTTTTCTTTGAGGGCCAGGATGGTTGTTTTAGCTGTGGGAGTGGCGGAGGATGGTCTGTTGTTGCCGGTTCTGCGCATTCTTTGTCATCATTTGATGCAGGTGGAAGTGTGTCATTCTTCGGTGGTCTCGGAATCAATGGTTCATCTGCTGGTAATGTCGATTTCTTCGCAGGAAACAGCAGTCTAGGAACTCCTGGAAATGTTTATGTAAGGAGTGGCTCTGGTCTTTCTCGTGTTTCTGTAGAGGCGCAGACTTCTGTTTTTCGCTCTGTCTCAGGAAAGAATGTGTCTCTTCTTTCATTTTCATTTCCAAGCTTACTGAATCCTTTGAAGCCGTCCGTTCTGTTTGGCGATGTCTATTCCAATATTGTAGCGTATGCTTCTATGCGATCTGCGAATATTACAATCTCTACGGGTCGAAGTATGCAGATTTGGACTTCGGAACCGTCATCGAGTATTCTTTTAGGAACCAGTTCTCTTGGCGTGACAGAACAGGTCTCCATTCTTGCAAGGAGCGTTTTCTGCATTGATCGATTCGAAAATCCATCAGTCATAACAAACGATTCTGCGCTGTCGTTTTCTCGTAATTCTACTATTGATTTGGCTTCTGATGTGGTGACTTTGAAGGGGACATTTCAAACTCAGGTAATCGCTGGGTCTGATGGCATTGTGCTTTCTCCAAAAGGCTTGCGGGATCGTTTCATTCTAGTCATTGGAATGCAGGGAAGCGTTGTTTTTGATAGGCCACAAGGGAGTGTGTCGTCTGCGAGTTATACTTACTTTCGAGGGCAATCTGCTTGCGGAAATTGTGGCAGTGGTGGCGTCCTCAAATTTTGCGGTGGAAGTGGTGATTATCCAACTTCATCTGCAAGTGGAGGTGTAATCATCCTCACTGGCGGTGATGGTAGGTCCTCTGCTAGTGGCGGTGCGATTGTTATGCGGAGTGGTAATTCGTCAAGTGCAAATGGGGGAAGTTTAGATTTTCAAACTGGATTCGGGTTGTTTGGTTCTTTACGTGGAAGGGTGATCGCAGAAGCCTATAGTGTTGCCTTACGAGGTTCTGCAGCTCATGTTATTTTTTTAGCAAGACCTCAGGTTTCTGGTACTGATATATTAGGGGTGTTTGTTGGCAATCAGGATCCGAGTATAGTGCCCGGTTCTGAGTTGTATTCCGCTGAAATACGAGCAAGAGGAGACAATGTTACGTTTCAAGCTGCAGTATGCCATCGGTGGATCACTGAGTCTTCTCCAGTGTCATCGAATACTGCTATTGAAATTGGCGATTCTACGTCATTGTCTTCTGGGTATCCTCGAAATCTGCTGTTTCGTTCAGGATCTGTACAAATGATGGATTCGTCTCTTGTGTCCTCGCTGTTTATTGATTCTTCCTCTGCTACACTTTCTCGTTCATCTAATTTGTACGTCAAAACATCTTCTGGGCAGACAACCTCAATCTACTTTGGAATTTCTCCATCTGATTCCCCGTTATCGGCTACGGAAAACATTACAATCCGAGCACGGACGTTTGCCGTGTTTCAGGAGCTGTCTTCTGTTAGTGCCCGAATCGAGGTCACGGCAACCGATCTTTATTTCAGAGTGGCCTCGGGAAATGCAGTGATTGTCCAAGGAGGTGACTTGAATGTTGCTTCTGGTAAGGTTCGTGAAGCAGGATCGGCCATAGTGCCATCAGGTGCGATCCTGTTCTTTTCATCCTCTTGTCCTTCAGGGTTTACGGAGTTTGTCAGTGCGTCTGGTCGCGCAATTTTTGGTCCCACAACTACGTATCCTGTGGGAACCATCCTTGGATCGTCACTTACTGCATCATTTTCAACGTTTCAGTTTTCCGTTCCTTCGCAGACAGTCACTGTTTCTCTTTCTCATGGTCACTCTACATTTAATGATATCTTGCCGTATTCTTGCGGCCAATACTATTGTGGGCCGTTGAATGTGCACACCGCTGGCTCCATTAGCCCTTCCACTGTGGATGTGTCTGTGTCTTCGGTGTTGACAACATCTGTTAGTCTTCCGTCTATTTTACCCATGGTCTTTTTGAGACTTTGTCAAAAGGATTAAGTCCATGGCTGTGAAGACGTTCGTTTGACGAAAGGCTGTGTATGTGACGAACAACAATGTGAGCATTTGTGTTCAGAATAGTGTGTTTTCTGTGATGAGGGTCATGGGATGAGAATCTTAGCAGGAGGAAGTCTCAGCATTTCGATAAATCATAGACAGTACGTGAGTATCGTGAGCAAGTTCAAAAATAAGGTCCAGTCGTGTGTTTCTGACCGCCAGATTCCGGTAGAACATCTACGTGTAATGCGGCGCTCTTGCGCACTGCAAGCATTCAGAATAGGCAGGGGAAAGTTCAGATGTCTCTTCATTGAATTGTGGTCTTTTTACTGGAATGAAAGCTCGTAATGTCTGCTGATGCTGTACATCTGTCAGTGGACTCCTTAAAGATTTGCGACCACCCGTCATCCATTGGAATCACTCAAAACGTGCGTTGTCTCCGTTTTAGAAACACGTCATTGATCTCAATGCTTTGCCGTTGGGTCGATAAGATCTTTACACGTGCGTCTGTTGTCTGAGAGGAAGCGATAGCTCCGATTATCTCATGAAAACGTTTATGCTCCCATGAATGAAATGCCCCGTCCTTACATTCTCAAATTTTCCGTCAGCAAACAACACTTTTTTTCAATTGTCTTTGCTCATCTGCACGTCTGCTCGCATCACAGCATTTTGTGCTTGGGCCTCAGGAAACTTGTGAGTAGGGAAACTGGGGACTTCTTGGCGGCTTTCGTTGCCAGACCTCCCCCCTCTTTCTTTGTTCTATTACGATGTTATTCGTCTTTTTATTTGAACAGCACATCCTATCTTAGTTGACGCTATTTTCCCCGCAAAATACCCTGTTTTCGTGCTCAGATTCGTGTTTCAATTTGATTTCAACCGTAAGGACGCTGTTTTTTTCACACCATATAAATCAAGCATCCCATCGATGCAATGTCAGATCCTTCGCTTGCAAGATCGATTCCTGTGAGCACCTTTAGCTCCGCCTCAGTTGCTGGTCGTGAAAAATCAAGAAGGGGAACGTTGGCTGAAAATTCATTGCTTGGCTCAAAACTTCCGAGAGATGAAATTCCTGAAGATGCCGCTTTTGATGTTGAGCCTCTCACTGCAATGGAGCTGATTCCACGCCGGCACGCATTGCAGTCACAGGCTGTTTCTGAAGCTCCTTTTATTCCGGTTTTCCATGTACATTCCAAGAAAAATACTTCCGATTTGCAGCCTAATCCTTCGTCAGCACTCAGTGCGCAACCTGGAAACGGTCCGAATAATCTTCACGCTGCAGTCAATGGGTTGAAATCTTCAAACGCTATTCAAGAGGCTCGTCCATTCATAGAGCCGTTAAGCTCAAAAAGACAGTTTCTGATTCCGATACGGCCGCCTCCCCCTTCAATATCGGAAGAATTGATGGAACAGGGCCGCAGCGCCAGAAAACACTTGGCGAGTCCTATCGGAGAAGACATCCATTCTGGAGCAGCTGATGCTGTCTCTGGGATCTCGCAGTCTACGTATCCTCATACTTCCTTCAAGACTTCTCTGTTGTCTCAACATACAGCACGCCATCGAGATCATTTACAGAGTGTTATGGAAGAAGTTTCTGTAGACATTCGACCATTAACGAACATTGATTTGAGGTATCCTTCGCTTGAACATTCTGTAGGGCAGAGTGCGATTTCCAATTCGAGTAGCCCCAACGACGAACTGACAAATCTTGGCAAGGATCGAGTTGCGTCGTACCATTACCAGGCGTCCCCGGAAATGACGACCACCGAGCCAGAGCATGCGACATCTTCAAAAAAGAGGCTTTTTTTCTGGATTTTCGTAATCCATGTGATCGCCTTTTGGTGCTTGGTTTGTTTTTGCATGTACACCTTTCTCTATCTTCGGAACGTAGATTCTATGCAATACGGGAATATCCAATCAACATCTTTGTCAGCTGGGAAGATAGAGTCAAAATCTGTGGTCGTATCTCAAACGGGGTCTCAACATATTCCCGTTCAATCTGATACCTCATCCTCCGCAGTTCTGATTAAGAGTGCTGGGGTGAAATCCAGTTTTAATCTCGTAGATGGCGAACAATCTGTCCAGTTGGCTTCTGCTGAAGGAATATTCACTCTCACCGTGAATCACAGTACAGTCGTGAAGTCCACGCAATCGGATACTTTCATTATGGGAAACCTGATAACGAATAACCTGTTCGCGAGCTCTCTGAACCTCTCACAATCAATCCTCTTCCACCAGATCCCCGCAGTTCACGCAATAATGGGATCTCCGGCACAGTCCATGATGCCCAGAACCACCAGTTCTACAGAGATACGATTGACGTATGACGCGGGAGAACTCGACATTTCAGTCATGCAATCAGCTGTCCTTCATGTGAATCAGGATGTCCACATAACGCCTTACAGGGTCAATGGTAGTGTATTTCTTCAGGAAATGGTGGTTGATGCGGAGAGTTTGAGATGGAAAGGGTTCCGACTGTCGGTGATCGATGAAGGAGCTGTGAAATTTACGTCGCCGGGAACGTTCTTTTTCGTGTCGGCCAGGAACGCTCCTTCGTCAAAGGACACCCTGGAATTACCGGTAATGGAAGACTCCGCCAGTGAATCGGGCAGCCCACGATGCAACATCGTCGCGGACGGAAATGTAGCCGTCCTCAATTGCATGGAATTTGAAGCGTCCAGGGATGTGGCTCTGATATCATTTGTAGTCACACCCATTCGGAACTTCGTGTTCAACGGTGAGCATTGCATTATATCAGAATTACCGACTGACAACTGAAAGGTTTCGGAAACAGAACTCATAGTGACGGAGCTTTTCGTTTCTTGCAACACCAATCTGGCCCCCTGATCTGCAGCTTTGACAAACAGTTCAGAGGTTGAGTTAAGGGACTGCAATATAACTTCCTGAGATTCCGCTCGCGAAACAACAAGGGAGTTTGCTGCTGCAGAACCCGATGTTAGGGAATCTGCGTGAAAATTCTCAAATCGATTCTCGTGAACATGCCGCGCATAAATAAAGATGTATATACAGAACGCGCATAGCAACCAAAATGCAAAGATGTGGACGATTGCAACTGCTCTAACGTAGTTGATGCGCGCCTTTCGATCCGTGTTCCGGGTTTTCCTTGCAATAGCCGCAGTCGCAGAAGTGGAATTTGAGAACATCTGCGGTAGTTCTGCGTTATCAGCGTTGTCCGCACGCCTTCGAGGCGAGAAGGTAGAAAGATGTTCCATTCTTGTCAACGGTTGAATCTCCACAGCGCTCACGGCAGTGGTGGTGGGATACATTTCGCCAGTTCTTGAAAAACCTTCGAAGTTGTCGAAAACTGGAGGATGACAAGAGTTCTCATCAAAAGACACGCTCCTTTCGTTAATTTCTTCCACACGGGAAGAGGTCAATTTTCGGTTCCGGACATCCGTTAACTCTGCGGAAATAGCAGGCGGAGGTGGACGGACAGGAATCATGAGATGTCGGTGAGGAGAAGAAAAAGCACCGATTTGCTGTTTTTGACTCCTGTTTACAGCGCCACCAACGGTATTTTCCATTTGAATCAAAAGTGTACTGCAGAAATAAACGGAAAAGCGGTGTACAATGGCTGCATGAATGATCGCAGAATGAGGAACAATGCACCGTCGGTTTCAACGACTTCATTGCGTGGAATGCAAAGGAGATGCTGGATGGTGAGATATTTGAACTCTGTCCGCTAGTGGAAAATCTGGGTTCTTTCGTTTTCTTTTTCACGATGGCTGTCACATCACGTCACAGCACAGATGTTGCGAGCACACATCCCCTGCTTAGGTGCGCTTTCTTCTTCTTTTTCTTCTTCAACCCTTGATTGCTGTTTTTCTGTTTTGCCAGCTGTACGTTGGCGTCTCTTCGCATTCCCTTGTGTTTGATGCCTTTTGTTTCCCTCTCTGTCCAGTTTTTTCCCGTGGCATTCTGGGAGCAAACCGAGAGATCTGCTTGCGTCTGGCCGGTTGCGTCATGCGATTTGCATCATTGTGAAATATGTTTCCGTTCAAATGTTCCCTGCGTGACGTTTCAGTGGATGCATCGCAGCATCATCTTGTGGTGACATCGTCGGATGGTCTTTCTGTTTACTTCACCATCGACTCGCAGCTTGAACTTCAGCGAAACATTTTAGGACATGCCTTCCGATCTGCACAATTTTCTCCCCACGCATCAAACGTTTCACAGTTTGCTTCACTTACGTCCCAGTACCTTGAGTTGTGGGATATACATGTGGAGGAGCCGTTGCGAACGTTCGATCATTCTGCTCACAGTGTTGAGTGGTCCCCGTTCGATCCGAATGTAGTACTTACGGGCTGTGGGAAGTTGTGGGACTGGAGAAAGAGAGAGCCGCTCTCTGCACTCTCCGTGTCTTCGTGGGCCACCACATTTGGGTCATCCTCGCTCTCGTGCCTCACATTTAACAAAATCAATCCATATCTGATTGCTGGTGTTTGCGGAAATGATGTGCGTGTTTGGGATACGCGCAATCTCTCCACCCTTTACATTCTCGCGCCTCACAGCAAGCCGGTGCTTTCGATTGACTGGTCTTCAGTGAATCAGAACCTGTTGGTTTCTTCCAGTGCGGATGGACGTGTGAAAGTGTGGGATGTTCGAGATGGCGAAAAACCATTGACTACTACTGTGTCTTCCGAGATGAATCCCGTGAATGCGGTGAAGTTTGCACCATTTGGAATTGGGTATCTCTTCTCTTGTAGAAATAATCTCTGCCTCTACGGTTTACGGGATATTCGTGAGCCGGTTCTGGCTGCCGAGTTCGTGGGCCACACTCGTTCTGTGAAAGGGTTTTCCTTTTTGTCGGATGAGAGGTTTGTGTCGTTTTCTGAAGATAATTCTCTTCGTTTTTGGACTGTTGATCCAGTTGCAGTGGAAGCGTGTGGAAATACAAAGGTCGAATTTACACGGGGTCGCAAAGTCCCATTCTCCCGTACCGAAGTATCTCGCGCATTGCCAGCAGAGAATTCTGTTGAAGCTGATCGTCCACGGCCTGTGCAGAATGTGCAGTTGCCTCCTTCAGTCCTCGACACGTTTGTCAGCAAGCCAGATATGTCCCTTATTTCCGATGAGAGTGTTCTGTCATTCCTTCGGTCTCTGGACGGCGTGGTTTTTCTTGAGCAGTACTACATGGGCACTATTGCACAACCAGCCCAACGTGAGGTTGTCTTTCAATTATCCATTTTTCCTTTTGTTTTTCGGTTTGAAATGTCTTTCGTTGCCGGCCAGCTTTTAGGGGTGGTTTACATCCGATTTTTGTCCGTTTCTCCTCCTGTCTTGAATGCTGGGCTTCTGTCTTCGATGCTGTCTTTGGACTGTCACTATTCTCAAGACACGATCTCCCCCTTTTCTCGTTTAAGAGCATTTGTGTCTGCTTTGTTTGTTTCTCTGCATCGAGATGTACCTCCGTCACTTTCTAACCAGGATTTGGAGCCGCCTTTGGAAATGAGTTCTAGTGAATCAATACATTCCACCGAGCCTGTTTTGGAAGCCAACGATTCTTCTCGACTGTCTGCTCATCAAAGCGGGGATCATCTCGTTCCATCTCCCCGTCTTTTTGGATTATCCTTCTGGTCTGGAACATCGACATTTGTCAGGTTTGAAAATCCTTCCTCCGCACTGCTTCAGCAGTCACGATCATTTGCTGAGTACCAATCCATTCGATCCGAAGAAGTAAGACATGCGCTCGAACTTTCAAGGACTTTGCAACTTGATGCCCAGTCTTCCAAGGCATTGGATATCGAACAGTACTTTTCCAATGTTTTTGCTTTTGCTTCTTCGTCCACTACCACGCCGTCGTCTCATCTTGCAGGACTGGGTAGTAGCGACACGAAGAAAATGACAGGTACGTCTGGAAAAACTCTCCTAGGCAGTTCTCTTTCAATTCGTCCGCCTGCATCTTCGGATGTGTCTGTTTCTGGCTCTAAGATTTTGTTGGGTTCTTCCAATGTTGGGCTCGATACCAACTTGCTTTGTCGCTTGTATAGCATCCAGGGTCTTCCTTCTGATGTCGCTCTTTTGAATCTGAAGGTTGCTTCTGACTGCTTTGGAAATTCCCAATGCGCGGCCATCGCGACGTGGGAATTTGCCACGCGTCTTTGTCATGGTATGGATTGTTCATTCGACGTCAAGTTTGGGTATTCTCATCCGTTTATTGAAGGAATGGTGATGCACATTTTCGGGCGTTTGATTGCAGAACGAGATTTCATTTCGGTATCGTTCTTCTTGTGTTGGATTATTCAGCAGCCTCGGCTCCGCATGATTGTTGAGCGATCTCAGGACTATTCGTTTTACTCGGATGTTGTTTCACGATTTTGTGATCTCCTTTGCGGCTTGCAGTTATGGACTAAATATGCAGAAGTCATGAAAATCATGTCGTTGTACGATGATGTGCTCAGTCGAAGGGTTCGAACAACAACCGAGGCGATTGTGTGCTCGGTGTGCCACCGTCGGGCCCGTGGACTTGTGTGCGTGTGTCCATGCTGCGGTCATGGTGGTCACCTATCTCATGTTCTTGAATGGTTTAAGTGCGTTGATGACCGGCTGTTGATATCATGTCCATGGCCAGGGTGTGGTTGTGAGTGTCATCGTCATACTGATTCTTGGATGCAGGAGGATACTTCAAATTTCCGTAACCCGTTCAAAATGCAGTCCGTCTTATTTGGTCACAACCAGAACGATGCGTTTCAAATGTAAAACATGTAAATGCGAAAAACAAATTCACTAGTATCCACCTTGATCTCCGAACAATGCATTAATTGCAGCATTGTTGGGATTTACAGGACCCCAAATATCAGGATGATCCCGTGCAACTTCTTCCCAGAAGTACTTCGCGAACAAGTTGTTCGAAACCTGCGATGGATGAAATCCATCAATGGGCTCGATTAGTTCCCAAGCTTGGCCCCCTTGGGCTTCCCAGATCTTCAAAACGGCAGCAACATCGTAAGGATAATAGACCATCTTGAAATTCTTAAAAGTATTCTCCTGAATAATCTTTGGATAAATCGCACTCAAGATTGCTGCTCTTTCGGAGGTCAGATCACGAATTGTTTCATTCGTATTCATCCAGCCTCTGCACGGGGAAATGCTCAAGCAATTCAAATAGGAGTACACGTCTTCGTAAGTGACGCCGATCGGATGAGTTCTTGCATGCATCGTGTCCCAGAGGATACGTCCATCGACCAACCCAATCAGTATCACCGACGATCCACTCGGCAACTTTGTGTCCAGCCAGTTCAGCGTCTTGAGAACAGAAGCTTCAAAGTCTGTGGGCTGGGTCCACCGTAAATCATCATGTCCATTGCAGACATCATTGCCAATGAGCGCGTGAAAAACCACAGCCGGATTATCTGTAAGCTGATTTCGGTTCATGGAATCTTTGATGCCGTCTGCCATCGATCCAACTCTTGCGCCGTTCACACCGATATTTTGAAAGTCTCGGTGATTGCACCGGTTCGTCTGTCTCAATCTGAGATAGATTGAATCCACAGGACCCGGAACATCGCCAGTTTGATCCGTTGTATGTCCCGTGTAAGATCCTAAATGAGGCCAATCCAACTCATTCTCCAATGCCCAGAGCAGCCAATCAAACGTCCCCTTGCCAATAAGCGAAGCATTCATCCACGAAGACGGAATCCGGAAATCTAAAATTGAACATAGAATAGCCCAACAATGAAAAACACCAAAACAAACTCCATAAGGATGAACTGTTCAAAAATGCATTAAACCCACATAAAAAAGAAAAACAAAAAGTACATACGAGCAGTCGCAGAATCTCCCAGAGCGATCAGGCCGCGGGGAGCCGTTCCCTTACACAGCAGATCCTTGAACGACTCTCCACGAATATTGATTCCTTTGATTCCGTTGCAGTTATAGTCAACAAACGGGTCGCGCTTGGCCTGAACATTGCGTCCAGGATACACTGCGGCATCCTCGTCATTGCAGTCTGCCCCACGCCAGCTGGTACCACGGAACGTATCGAGCGTAGAGAAAAAGTCCTCGTCAAGATCCACCAGCGGTTCATGTGAGTCAAACACGCGAAGAAGCTGTTCCTTAATCCAATCCCACGGATCCGTTCCACCGATAGAAGACGTCAGAATCTTCTGCAGTCGCACTTCTTCTTCCTGCAGCGCGGACAATGAGCGTCTGGGAGATGAAGACGGCTTCGGAAAGACTTGGCACTGCGGCCACTGATCGCATATCTTGATTCTTCGGCAAGCCTCGTCTGCACCAACTTTCTGGTCGATCAAGTTGATCACCAAAGGACCGAACTTGTCAACAAGATTTTGACAAGGCGTCTTGAGAGCGACGGGAAACCAGTCGCAGACTTCGGCTACAGTTTTCGCGATTCCCTGCGCGTGAATGTCGGAATACTGTTCGAGAAGACCGACAACGATCGTGCATGCCGCGCAACTCGTTGGATTCGGAGAATCGCCTGTCAGCAGACCAGGACCGTTCCAGAAAAATGCCCGAGACGAAGAAACAAACAGGGCAAAGATGAGACAAAGCCCACACAACAGTGACCCAGAGCGCCGCATACTATCAAAATATTCCCTTTTTTTCCCTTCCCCTTTCCCTTTTCTCTCCTCTCTTTCTCACAAGAAAAGAAAAGAAAAAGCCTTTTTATTACTACTATTATATATATATATATATATATATTGGGCATGAAAAATGCCCGGGTAGCGCAAACCGCAAAAAATGAGAGGCTGCTGGACTGGGCTCCAGCCCCTAGCGGATTTGAATAGGAAGGCAGCTGTCATGCATCACGTGAGGCCATGCAGGTTCAAGCTGGGAAAATGAGACATGGAAAGTGTTGAGATTCTCAAGATTTTTTAATACTTCGTTTTGGCTTTTGGTATCTTGTTTGTGGTCAAGACAGGCCATTTTCTTGCGACGCAGTTGGAGAAATGTCGAATGTGTCAGAGGCGGTTGCGTCCAGTAGCTCGGAGGTCGACGAGTTGTTGGAAGAAGAATCATCTTTCTGGGGATCTGTGTGGGGGGCCGCGTCTCGGATAACACAGAAAATTCAGAAATCTGTGGATGGAATCATTGCACCCGTTGAAGCACCCAGTCCCACTGGCCGCGAGGATCAACCTCCAGCAGAGAATCCACCTGTGCAAGAGCATGTTCTGGGTTCGGACGATGTGATTGAGTCTGATGCTGACGAATCCAAAAAAACTGGACTGTTTTCGTACTTTGCCAACAGCGACGAGTTCCGATTTGTCAGCAAACTTGCTTCCCAGGTTGCTTCAGATGCGATGAAGGTCTTGAATTCAGATATATCTGCACTGGCAGGTCCGACAACGGAGACCGAATCGTTCGACAATTTAAATGACGCACTGCGTTCGGCAGACCAGGCTGCGCCTGTGCCTGAAGCAATGGAAGACACGCCAACCAATGCCGGCGACAGCATGGATGGAGGATTCTCCATGTCGGAACTGAATAGCACTTTGGACGTGGGAGCAAAAGAGCGGGATGAAGAAACTGGTTCGTTTGATTCCAATTTCAGAAAGCAAGGAGGCATCGATCTATTGGAGAAGTTTGGAGAGCTCAATTCTGCTTTGGAAGGTACCGTCGTCGATCCGTCCGTTATCAAAAAGTTAAGGATTCCACAAGATGCTCTTGATCTGTCGGTGAACACGGAATTGCTTGAGAAACTCCCCTTCCGCATTCAGGACCATCAAGGGGTTGCGGAGAATGTTGTTTCCGCAATGAGATTCTTATTTGAATTTGCAGAGAATCTGTCGTCTACGAAGAAAGTTCCGGAGTGGTTCCGAGAAGTTAAACTGTGTTTTGCAGTCTCATATTCCGAAGAATTTTCCACACCCCCCGATTCGCCACGCGATCTAAATCTGGATCTGGTGTTGCAAGATGCTGTGCATTTGCAGTTGTTTGTCGAGTTTGTGATTCAGCAAATCGAGTCCGTGATTCGAAGCAGGAAGCTCGATGTTTCTCTTTCCGGGGAAATACGCAGCATTTTTTCTGATTGTGTGGAGCCGTTCGCGGCGTTGTTTACGCAGATTGAGCGGTAAAGAAGATAAACATATATAAATAACTGTACATCGAGGTTGGCGGGTTGGGAAATCACTGCCCTTTGGCGTTGGACAGGATGTTTCCGAGATTCAATTCAGCTCCGAGATCGCCGACGGGACGCGTTTTGGGCGCCTGCTGACAAAGACCAGAGTTATATCTCTTTCGCAGTTTGACCAACTCTACCATGCCAATCACCAACCTTTCCCAGCGACCAACACACTCCTTTTCGCGCCTCTCTGTGGCTCTTTGCAGTCGCAGTTCTTCTGCCTTTTTGTATTCAATGAGCAGTTGTTCTTTGAATTCGGAACACACAACAATTCCTTCAATGCGCGGAACCGACCTACCTCCACGAACATCAAAGCCGGTCATCGCGGGAGCAAAGTCTAAACCAAGTTTTCTTGCGGTGATGCTTAAGCGCGGTAGGTTCAGTTGGACAGTGCCAATCGGTAAACAAGAAGGATTCCACACTTCGACATTGCCCCTCTCATTCTTTGGGACTTTTCCGTTTTCAGCCACTCCTGCTCGAAAGACATCAGTCTGCCAGGCACCGTACAGAAGAACATCTCCAGTGTTCCTGTTTGCACGAGAGGCGACTGTTTTGGCAGGACGCGGAATCTCTTCAGCTCGAACCTGTCGTCCTTCCCGAATCCAGCGGGATTTAGTATGGAGCAAAGCCTTATCCGACACGCGAAACACGGGTGCACCACGAAATACGCCCACGGTCCGAGCACTGGGAGGAATACATTCATACCGGGACAGGTGCTTTTCAAGAATATATGTCGGATGACTCTTAAACGCGCTTTCAGAGGACGGAAGCGGCTCATTCTGCCTCGCAAACTCGAGCTGCGACACCTCATTCTTTGTAAAAATTGTATCATCCTGTTTGGCCGAAGCCTCAGATAGCAAGCGGACAACCTCTTCTTCGGCAAGTCTCCGCTGTGCAATGGCAGACCACTTGTTGCAGTATCTAGGACTTACGTCTACGACAAAGCCATCTTCACTGGAGATGTAGTAGGAAAACTGATCGCTTTTCACCACCTCTTCTCCGCTATCCACTTTCTTGGGACACTTTTCTCGACGAGTCGCCGAAACTTGCGCATCATCCAGGACTATGGGAATCCACACATCATTGATGCTATCGTACACTTCGAGAACAACAATTTTCCAAATAGCAAACTCATTCTGGAATGCGGGATGCTCAAACTGTCGAGATATCGAGCCATGCACCGTTGTTGATATGCTAGAATTCTGACGTTTTGGAGCTTTCAAACTCTTGGCATCCGGCAAGCTCGGAAAGTAGAGTCTCGCATTCAAACCCGGAATCCACAGAGTTGACGTCATCGAAGGTCGCAATGGGTACGGTTCCACGGGGACCACTACCCTGCATCGGATCTTCAGCAATCGACAAAGACTGCAGAGCAGCACAACATCCTTTCTTGAAAACTGCTTGCAGAACTCACGTACTTCAGCAATTGTTGGGTGTGCATTCATATCCCAATCCTCTGGGAGCAAAGAAAAGGCAATGTTCTTGGTAAGATCATCATCAGCTTGGTTCGACAAACTCAGAGCAGAGTTGCAGGCCACGAGAAGGTGGACAATATGCTGCAGTCGAGCCAGCTTGGCTTCGCGAGGAGTTATTCGTTTGACAGGCACACGACTTCTCTTCTTGATTGGCCCTTCCTCTGCAGAAATGTCTTCATTAACCGCTTCGCGCTCCAAGTCTTCTTCTCCATGTTTTTGCACACTGGCACTCGTACCAAGACGATGCTCGACAAGATCGTACACAGAGAATCCTTTGGAAGACGGCTGTTGTGGATGTTCATCCCATTCCTCATCATCATCTTCATTTGTGGCGCGCAGATCCTCATCGCAGGCCTCTGTCCTGTGTTCGTAATCCGGAACAGGGAAGCGCTCCCCGCTGTGCTCACCTTCCAGGACAGCCAAGTGTCCCAAAGCGGAAGATGACTCTTCGATAGTTCGTCTTCGGCTAGCAACTTTTGATTCTTTCCGTCTGCTGTCCGCCACCAGTCGCGACTCCCCTTTTCTCTTGTTCAGGACATGGGACATCTGCAACGAACTCGCCTCAATAAGGGTGTCCAACTGGTCGGATTGGACCGCAGAGGAACCAGGGGCTTTTGGTACCACAGGAGGAATGCCAATCTTTGGGTTTCTCTTAATTGTGTCCGCAGCACGGTCAACGGACGGCTCTTCGTTGCGTGTTGGCGATGTCGACTGCAGCAGCTGCGGTCCTTTCGGCATCGTCCGACGCCTTTTTTTGGGAATCGGTTCTTCGTACTCCTCTCCCGACGACAACAATTCGTCCGTGTCAAAGTCGTCATCGCTTGGCTTTCGACGATCCTTCTTCCTCGAGTCCTTTCGCACCATTGCTATTGTTATTGTGTTTTTGTCAATTTTGCCGATTTTGCCGGTTATTCTGCAAATGACAAGGATGCAGGTTTCTCAATCTACAAACTTGAGAAAGTCGAATCTTTATTCTTCCATTCTTCGGCGTTTTGATCCAGATTTCCTCACCTACACGAGTTTTCGTTGAGGCACTGTAGTTGCCAGACACAACTCGCGCAACAGGGATCTCGTGTCTGCCGTTAGCAGGATGTGTTTTGCCGAATGGCTGTGATCATGTCTGCAACGGCGCTCCAGGAATGCGCACGAATAACGCTTTCATGTGTCTCGGCTTTGTTCCAACCATATCGGCCGTCCCAGTCAAATAAGATGGTTTGGATTCCAACTGCTGCACACTGGTTTGCATACCGAACGTTATCGTCAATCAAGACTTTTGCGCCAACGGACAGACAAAGTTCGCTCTTTGGAATGGATTTTCCCGTCTGGCTATAGTGGTTGCCAAACAGAACTTGCGTGAATAAGTCTGGAAAATGCTCGTTGAGCCATCTTCGTGTCTCCGCTTCAACGATGTTTTGACGAGCGGTCACAACGACCAAATTACAGCCGCTGTTCTTCAGATTCTGCAGCACTTGCAAAGAACCAGGAACAGGCTCGATTTTCTGAAAGTCTTCTGATTGGAAAAACTGCAGCACCTTCTCCGACGATTGCTCCGCTGTCCCGCCCCACACATTCATAAAGTCATACGAAAAGAAATCATCCAAACTCAAATTGGAACCAAACAACTTGTTGTGAAACCTGCACAGAGCCTCCACAAACTGCCCCAGAACTTCGTCCAGATCCACAGCAACAGTAAACTCGTGTCGCATCAAAAAAACAATCCTTTTTTCAGATATAATAAAGAATAACAATACCACTCGCTGCTCCCGGCCTCTTTCGCCTATTTTTTTTCTTTCCCTTTCATTTGCTGTTCTCCTGGATTTTCCCGGACTTTCAGCGAAGAAGCCCGCTTACCCTGATAAGGTGTCGCCATCTGTCGACTTGCGGGATCCCCCCCGATTTGGAAAGAGAGAACTGTTTTTGTCCGTCTTTTTGGAGTTTGGACAATGACGACTCTTCATCATATCGCACGGATTTATTCGCTATCAGATCGACTTTGGCGTCCGCCTTCACCGTTCCCCCTACCTCCCGAATTCAAGGATACGATTGCGAAAAGGGCCTGTACAGAATCGATACAAGCACTCGTAGTATCATTTTTTGGAATTGTTGCTTGTTGCTGATTTTTTTAAAACCTTAAATTTTGGATGTCGATTGCGAGGAATCTGCTGTCGTGCATCTCTTCATTAGATGCGCATCATGCTGTTCTGAGTGCAGAAATGCACCAAATCAAAGAAGATGTTGCGAGACTGGAGCGGCTATCGGAGAAGTACAGGCTGCGCAAAACAAAAAAGGCAAATCGGATGCTCGGCGCCCTGTTGGATGAGAAGGAGCAGCTGAAACGTGAAATCGAAATCCAGATCGATCTCTTTTCCTTGCATTTGGATTCGGGTGTCAAGATTGCAAAGCGCTTGGATGTTTCTTGTGGAGCCGCAGTGCTTTCAGGAGGAGTGATCGATGCAGAAAGCAGCATCCTTGCTCACCAGTCCCTGTAAAAAGCCCTGAGTGCGCGTGTTTGCGTTATCATGGACTTATCGTGCAGCAACCAATGGTTTCCCCCCGTCTCTGCTTCCGTGTTCAAGCCGTCTCAAACTGTCTTGTCTTTTTCCGGTATTCTTTTTATATTATTTTTACCATACGTCAAACATCCAAAAGGGCGCTTCCATAAACTTGAAATCAGAGAATTCGAGACTTCTTCCGTCTCCGTTGTTTCCTTCTCAATCCCGTCTCCTGCATCCGTTCCCCACTTCTGTTTGTGGTCCCTCTGCTGGTGCTTCTTCGGACGATGCAGTCTTTGAGCCTGTCAAAAAGGAAACCGCGTCCCCGAGATTATCGAAATACGTGCGTGCATATCCCGAGTGGCAAGGGCACGTTCCTGGCACCGAAGAAGTGGACTCTGGCCAGGATGAGCAAACTGTTTCCAGATGATCATGATGGAGATGACACGATGAAGAGTGCAGAGTGATGCAGTCTCCTCCTCTCCCCAGGAATCATCTTTGTTATCTTTTGTTTTGTTTTAGTTTTGTAAATTCTGCGAGTCAGTTTAATTTTTAAAAAAAAATACATCATTCTTAGATCATGTTCTCTCTCTCTCTCTCTCTCTCTCTCCCTCTCTTTCTTTACCCTCATACTGTTTAATTTAAAAAATTAAAAAAACCAAAACGCGAAGAGTTGGACTTACGATTTTGAACTGTGCACCCGCGACATTCCGTGAATGTTTCCCGGATTCTTTGCTTTTATAACCCTCCAACCCAAACGTCTGGTGGACGGCTGTGAATACCATCGGATAGTATGGCTGAAGGTGTGCAGGTCGAGGCCCAATGAGACACTCTCGAATACTGACAGCCGATTTCCTTGTTGCGGATTGTAAAAAAGTCCCTTTACGCCAAATAATCTGTTTGAGGCACGGCATGCGAGACAAATGTTCTCTAATGTCGATCCTGCTGGCCAGTTTCGCCTCCTTTCTCAGAACCGCATTTCGTTCTTTCGTTTTTGCTCTTTTGTTTTTGTTTTATTTTGTTTTGTTTTGCTATAAACACGGATTTGTGTTTTGCTTGTTGGTTTCATAACTCAGGGCGCAAGTCTAGTCTGCTTAGGATGAGAATCGGAACGTTGGAAGTGCCACCGGGGTTGCTTAGAAGGACAACACGACGCATTAAACCGACTTGTGCAGGCGAAATGCTTGCGTTCCTCGCATCGCTCAAGCGAAACGGATTCGATGACACAAAGTGCGCCATGGAGAAACAGTCGCTGCAAGACTGTATGAAGAATCTCCAGTCCAAAGCCAAACCAGCAAATACCTTGAATTTCCATCTCCAACGCCTTGCCAAGAAGGTTTAGTTTATATATTCCTTGTGCCCCGCTTCTCCATGGATAATGGTTTTCAAAAAACGAACAGACAAAAGCGTTCTTACTTTTAAAAGGATTAATCTAGGTTTTTTTTAATTTAAAATTTAAATTTCAAATCATGGTTTTTAATTGTTCGTCTCGGCGTAAACAATGCTGTTGTCGCCTTCCAACACCAGCCCCGCTCAATCCCACGCAAGGCGCACGTCCAGAATGACCAATCGAAGACGACGGTCTTCAAAGGGCGTCGCAACTGGCAAGCAGCACGATCTAGTGTCACAACGGCTATTCTCCACGTCTTTTGAAACCGCCGATATCTCAAGCACTTCCGACAGGAAACAATGTACGGGAAAATGTGTGAAACTTTCCGTGTTTGCCAATTGTCCCTGCAAATAATAAATAAATAAAAATCTTCGTGGTTGCGGACACAACAGGAATTCTTCGCACGGGATGTTACATGTATCCAGCTCCTTCAAAAAGTGCAAGGACTTGTTCCGATCTCCGCTGAGGATCTCCGAGAATGGCGACGGAGATGCCTGGGTCAAGACACTCTGCAAGAGACAAAAACAGCGCAAAGTCGTCCTCCGATTCGAGCGCCAAGTCGCTCCGAAGCAGCCTGAGAGCCGAGTCACGTAACCCCTCTCGAATCGACGGCGCAAACAGCGGCGAGAACGGATTCGGGGTTGAGGAGGACGTGACAGATAACGGGGTCTGCACTGCAGATGAGTGCTGAGAGTCGTCGAATGCATCGAAGCGATGTGCTCCATCTCGGTCCCACATGTAAAACACAATCTCCATGGCACGCCTCCGAATAAGTCGAAAGCTATCGCGAATGAACGTCGGTCGGATGTGATCAGGAATCTGAAAGATTGAATCTACAAGACGGGACACGACAGGGGCAGGTTTCGTCAACTTTGACCAAGTCAGGGAAACTTGTAACGGTTTTCGGGTACTGAGCAGCAGCCATGGCGGGGATACTGCGTGCTTGGAAGGAAGATCCTTCAGCAGCGGTTCTTTTGCAGGCAGCTCAAGAAGAGGGGGTTCGATCGCCATCAATCGCAACACATCTGTAAAGAAGCCATGTCGAAGAACGTTGTAGTCATTCAGCGACTTGATACGCTTCACTCGTCGACGAATCAAGTCCACAACAGCGACGGGAAATGGAGAATGAAGAAGGAAGATGTCCATTCGAGAAAACGAAGTCTTGCCGCGATACACATCTGCGTCTGCATTGCCCACAAAGTAGTTGGACGAAGACGAAACAGACGCCATATCGCTGTCGTCTTCCAACGCCACGCCATGGAGCTTTTCTAGCGCTTCTGCAGCACTTTTGTGCGGGACGCTGATGCCTTGCAAGTACAGGCCAGGGACAAACATTCGTCCTGGCGTAGCAGAACTGATCGCGTTTCTTTGGTCATCCGTGAACAGCGCCAGCGTGCCAATCATCCTGCAAATATCCTGCATATCATCGCCAATGACGACAGTTGCACACTGCGACTGCAGATGAGCGCAAATGCACTTTGCCAAAAAGTCTCGCTGGATTTGATTGGTATGCGGAGACAAGTTGGCGAGTTTCTCTGGAAGATTCGTCGAAAACCACGACTGCTCGATGCAGGGAACAATGCTTGACGTCAGCCACGCACTGAAGTCAATTGCAAACTGAGAAAGATGCGGGAAAAACGCCCTAACAGCGAGCGAAAGCCCCCAAATCAAGTTGGCTTGGAGAACGAGCGAGAGCGTCAGCATCCGATCTTCCAGCACAAGCAAAAGCTTCTGAAGCCGCGGCAGTGCTTCGCTGCGGAACACCACAGAAAACGCGAACAGGGTGGCGTCATCTTTCAGATCATCGTGGCCATCACCGCTGTATGCAAAACTAGAAGAATCTCCAGAGTGAAGCCCATGACCACGAAACACAAATGACAACACGACAATGTCCCACGCTGGCATGACGTTCATCTTGAACTCCGGAGAGTGCACTCGGTCAATTCGACTGACTTCCTCCATCAGCGAATGCCGTCCAACAGCTACAAACGCTGCGTCTGGAATCGCATACCGCGTCTTCCACACGTGCGCGACACGCGGTCCCAGAACGTCGTCCCACACCGTCACCTGTGCAGCACACACCGTTCCGAGATCGCAATTTTCAGATGCAGAATCCAAAAGCGGCAAAGTCGATGCACTGCCAGGCCCTCGACTTCCCTCCATGCTTTTGTTTCAGAAGACCAAACCTATACAAACATGCGCAATCAACGCAACAACAGACAAACGATGATGACGTAAAAAAAAACGAGCCGATGAATAATGACACGTCATTATCATGCATACGGAAGGAAGTATACATACACAGACACGGTCAAATACTGGCCGACACTGGCACGCTTGTTTCACTGGGAATTCGTGCTTACGCACGCTCGGCCAAAATTCAGCCGGTGACACAGGCTCCGCATTTTCGACACTCTTTAGCGCAGCATCCGTAGCCATCTATTCTATCATTCTTTGGTTCCGCTTTATTAATTCAAATATGGGCGTGAGCGCGCTGGGACGACGCATTCGCCTACGCCTACGTCGCTCGATACAGGGCCTCCTAGGTCCCGCAGACCTCCTAAGAGACCACATGTCACTACGCCTACCGCCTCTTCCTCTCGTATCTCCAGTTGCATCAATCGCGCTGCAACTGAGGACACGAAAGCGCCTGCTGCTGCTAGGGCCGTCAGAATCAAAATGCACCCTTCTCAGGAACCACGTGTCACGCTGAGAAAGTGGCTCACCGATTGATCGAGATTGGGAACGGAGCGCGGAGCATTTATCTGAAGAACGCCAGCAAGGCTTGTCGGGGGCCTATCCCCTTCCCGGCAACGGGATGGAAGACTGAGTATGCATGTCTATTCGTAGATATGCATGTTCAGTGTATAAAGTAGGCGTTCTTTTCGTTTTATTCCTTCTTCCTCCCACCGGATTTTTTTTAGACGGGAAAAAAGAGAATGCGCTGCTCTATGATTTTTCGACGTTCCCTGCCGGCCAGACTGGTTTCTGGGGCAGCCACTTTCCTCCAGCCAAGTGCACCTGTTGTTTCTCCTTTTTCTGGTGTGTGTGTGTGTGTGTGTGTGTGTGTGTGTGTGCCGTACTGTCGTCGCTGGGTGCATGCTGCGGACGTGCGGTCGTTGCGCTGTCTCCTTCATTGTTCACAATCTAATTTGTTGATTGCCCTCCCCCCTCCCTCCTGTCATATTCCAACACAAGGTTTTCGGTGGGATATATGCATCTTTTAAATAAAAAAAAAATCAAAACAAAACAACAAATGCGATAGTGATGCCCTTTCCAGTTAACGTGTCCTGCAGACACCATCAGGTGAATATGATGGTGATACGTAGATGTGTGTCATTCGTTCAGCAGTTTTTACAGATATGCCTGTGGGTAGTCCGGATGCATACAGTACAATGCTATCGAGCGCGATACTTCACTCGGAACGGAACTCCGAAAAGATCAAACTCGGTGCGAATCTTCGCAGCAAACCATCGCTGCCACGACTCATCTGGTTCAGTACGACACCACGCTACAAAGGTCGGCGGGCGAGAACGAGCTTGTGTCACGTACTTCACAAGGCCTTCTGTTTCGAGTCGATGAGCCTCGACAAAGCGGTTCAATTTTGCTGTCGGAATCCTGGAGTTCCATCGATCATACACACGGACTGCTCGTCGAAGAAGCTTCAAGCATCCATCACCACGTTTAGCGGAAATGCCAACCACAGGAAGGCCTTCGCCAAAGAAGTGCTCCATATACATTGTAATAGACTTGACGACAAGCGGGTCCACCTGGTCTACCTTGTTGATGGCAACAACGAAAGCCCGCCCTTCTTCCATAACCCGAGATAGTATGGTGTAGTCTTCTCGCAACGCATTTGGAGCATGCATCTTGGAAGCCTCGGTGGCATCGATCATAAGAACACACAAGTTTGCGTATGAAATGGCTCGTTTTGCGTCTTCATCGGCGAGTTCGGCGGGCCGCGTCCCGTCTCTCTTGGCGGCTCTCCGGAGCCCGGCAGTATCAATAGCAATGATTTCTCTTGTCGAAAAACTCTTATCGGGGTCCTCGAAAACACACGGAACTTCGATTGCGTCTCGCGTTAGACCGGGAGTAGGACCAGCGAGCACGCGCTCTTCTCCCAAGAATTGGTTCAGTAATGTTGATTTTCCAGAATTCGGTCTTCCGACGATGGCCAGCCGGATCGGGCTTTGTTTTTCTGCTGCCGATTGATCTTTGTCTGTCAGCGACTCGACAACAGATTCATCGCTCAGCTTTGGCGGATTCTGAACAGAAACATCCGATGGCCCCGACACGTCAACATCAAGCAGCGGGACGTCGATATCCCTATGTTTTGCATCTCCAGTCAGCTGCTGACCCGGACTTGGGTCGAGAATCTCTCTCAAGCAGGGAAATAGGTCCGTTGTGATCCCCAAGGCATGCTCAGCACTCACGAAAACGGGAACGGGGTGCTGCATCCCACCGATGAGAGTATCGCTGGATTCCATCTTCACTGCCTGCGGATTCTCGCACTTGTTCACGACCCACAGCATTTCGCCTCTCTTATTCGAGCCTTTCTTCGCCAGCTTTTTCTGTACGTATTTTGCCCATTCCCTGTCTTCCTCAAGAAGCCCCGTGCGGCCATCTGTGACCAGCAGCGCCACCGCAGAGTCCTCAATGGACTGCTGGGTCGTAAATGAAACATCATTGGGCGGTTGATCCGCTCCAGGAGTATCCGTAAGAAGAAAGTGCAAATGGCCAAATGACACACCGGTCTCTTTGGCATCCCGCGTCGTCCCTGCAGTTTTGTCCACGATTGCAAATTTTCCGTTTTGCGCAAGCTTGTTGAACAGCGTGGATTTCCCCACGTTAGATCGCCCAACTACCGTCACACGCGGCAGCTTTGGAATTAGGCGTCGGAGCAACGAAGTCATGTTATGCTTTCTGAACTTTGCATGTGGTACCTGTTGCTTATTTTCCCCAAGAGTCAATCTTCGCAAGTCGACAGTTCCGCCAGTTCCAACAAAAAGTTGCCCAACCGGTGATGATAGGAAGCTGTCTTTCTTTGTTCGGCACACTCTACTGTTAAAAAAAAAAGATTTTCGCGCAAGGATTCGAATCCCCGACTCCTGGTTATAGCATCATCATTATCCCCCAGCTTTCCTCACGTGAAATTGTCCTCTCCCGACTGTAACCACCCTTCCCATCCACTCGCGCATTTCTTTTGTCGCATTCCGTTCTTCTTTCTTTGGCCTTGTTGGCTTATTTGTCTGCTGTCTTTCACATCCGCAAACAATATGACATCTGCGCCTCAACCGTACGACACTGAGCCGCCGCGGGTCGCTTCCGCCTCTTCCGCACTGGATCTCACAAATTGGAGTTTCCGTTTTACTGTTAATAAAAATCAGGTAAGTTTTATTTTCTTGGTGTTGCCACAGAGTTTTATTTGTGCATTCCACAGACGGGTGTCGTGCGGGACGAGAACCAAGTCCCACTCGACAAGAGGCGCGTGATTGCGGATACATCAACAGATCCACGCAACCTGACGACGGACATGCATCGCAAGTTTGCAAAATGGCTGTGTGAGGGGTATGACTGCACTCTGCTTCCGAAATTCGATACGCCTCGTATGGTGCGGAGGGAGCCGGAAGAAGGGAAGAAACCCCGCATTAGAGGGTGTTTGCATGTCCATAGTGTGTATGCCGGATTGATCGCGCGGTGGGAATGGGTGCGCGCAACAACATTTATCTTAAGAAGGCCGACAAGGCGTGTAGGGGCCTAACCCCCTTCCCATCCATGGCGATAGGGCCCGGGTTGCAAGAGGGGTTATGGATGATCAGCCATGATCAACCATGATTAGTGTATATTGTAGGCAGACTGGAGTGTTTGAACGAAGAGTTCCGCGGAACGTCAAAACCAAAAACTCAAATACGGCCTCAATGAAACTCAAACGGATTGACAAAGAAAAGAAAAATTGTCGACCAGTCGAATCGAACACGTGGCTGACAAAATTTCCCCCTCTCGACCGAAAAAATAATAATTGGGATATAAAAATTGTCGGGCAAAACGAAAAACTAATAAATAATAAATTTTAAAAAAATGTCAGTCCTTACTCTCTTACTCGTGCACTCTTGCACCAACACGCTCCTTTGGCTTCCTTTCACTGTTGCTTCGTTTTTACTTTTATCCTATTATCATACTGTCCTTTTTCTTCTTCTTCTTCTTCTTTTCTTTTTCTTTTTCCCTTCTATTTTTTGCGGTTGTTTCCCCTTGGCTGTGTTTCTTTTTGCTTGCATTCCTGTTGTTTTCTGAAGCATGCGATTCTCATTGCTTGTTCTGGCTCTCGTGCTGCCATTTGTGCTCTGCTCCAATGTGGTTGTGTACAAGCAGCTCTCGTCGGATCTCGTTGGAGTGCAGCAGCCGTTGACCGTGTCTCTGGTTGTGTACAACGAAGGCCGTCTGCCGATCCACAATGTCTATTTGAATGATTCGCACAACTGGCCTGCCGAGGCATTTACAATCACAGAAGGTTCGGCTGTGACGACGGTTCCGGAAGTTGCTCCAGGCGCATCGGTGAACATTTCCTTTGTGGTTGTTCCGTCTGTGGAGGGTGAGCTCTTTGCTGTTCCAGCAGAATATTCGTATGAGATCTCGATCAAGGAAAAGGAGGAAGACGAAGAGCAGCTTGTCACCCTCAACGGACGATCGAACTTTGTTCCGCCTTTCCCTGTGTTCTCTGCTCGCAAGTACGCAGTCGAAGCATCCACGAAGCAGTTTGAATGGATTGCTTTCTTTGCAATGATCATCTTCCCGACTTTGGTCCCTGCCGCAATCTACATCACCATTCGCAACCAGCGTCTCCGAGCAATGGTCTCAAAGCCAAAGAAGGCATGATAAAAGGTCAAAAAAAAATGTGCCCAGCACATTTTCCCCTTTCGAATACACTACCTTGTGCTGTACAATAAATGACGCTTGCTTGGATGCCTGGTCCCTGTTCCCCACAACCTCGTTGCTCACGGCCCCCCCTGCATCAGTGCCCACCGCAACCCGCAGGAGCGCTCCTGGCCTGCTGTAAAACCGTTCGACTGCTTCTGAAGAACAGACGATTTGGGGAAACTCCCGCCGCCCAAAGCATTGCGTTGCCCAGTTTTCCAATATCCAGTTTTCAGTATTCCAAATATCCAGTATCCATCGAGGATTCTCTTCAGGTTTTCTTGTGCTATCCTTTTCCTTGCTCTGTCTGTTTTGTCTGTCGCGGTGGGCAAACATAACAAACTAAACAACAAAACAACAACTGAAAAAAAAGAAAAGAAAAGAAAGGAAGAAAAAATAATAATATTAATTGAATTCTCGCTGCGTTGCTAGCATGGAGTCTCTTCGTCTCTGGCTTCGTCTTTCGTTTGGCGCGCTTTCCGGAAGCGCAAAAAGCGAACTGGATACAAAAATACAGTCCGTGCTTTCCTCGGAAGCGGCCACACTCTTTTTGACGTCTCCGAATGTTCTCATTCTCCGTGTGCTCTTTTCGGAATCGCAGGGATCCATGTTCTGCACGAACGGATCTTGGTCGGCCGTTTCGGAGCCTGAGCAAGGAATGAGGAGCCCTGGAATGACTGCAACTTTCACTAAGCGGGTTCCATGCGTGGTCTCGGACGCGCAGTTCCACCACTGCGTCGGCGTTACCACGTCATCGGAAGGCCAAGGTCTTTCGCTGTATGAGTATGAGTACTGGATGTCACTGTCTTTGTCAGCGTCTTCAAAACAGGAGAAGGAGGCTGCTGTGGAGTACTCGACGACTCTGAAGCGTGTTGCAGAAGAAGTCTCATATCTCGGGGATCGATCAATCGAGTCGCTTGCGGATTCAATCCAGATTTTTTATGAGAGTCTGAATTCTCTATGGGTCGATGGAAAGTACTCAAAGCAATATCCAGAGTCTCGAATGGTCGGCTTGCTGCAGGCGCTGTCATTCGCGATAGTATCCGTGTTGCAAGCGAAGCTTGACAGGTCCTCCTTATTGGACGGAGATTTCTCCTCTGTAAGACAGTCCGTAGATGATTCAGTTTCCGTCTGCGATCAGTGGATCAAGTGCACAACGGAGTTGACAGGAATCATGTGGCCAAACTCTGGGCATCGCTGGACCGGACAGCGTTTCTCAAGCCCTCTTGTTTCAGCTCTTTCGCAGCGACTGGAAGAGATATCCCGCATTCGATCGCTGCATGAGCAGCTGAAAACCGTACTGGATTCGTCTGACCTGAAGCGAGAGTCCTTCGGTGACATGCTGACACCGCTCCATAGCATCAACGTGCTCCACATTACTGTGGACCTCTCCACAGGAATCCTTGATAGCCTTGACCGCTTTCAGAAAGCAAAGACCGATTGTTTATCGAAGCTGGCTCCCTTGGAGCAGCGCATTGCGGACCGGCTGAGTCTTCGATTTTCTTTTGTGCTGTCCAATCCCAACCAGTTGATTCACGAATTTTTGCGGTTTCAAAGTTTGATCAGTCTTGGATCCATTCGCACAACTCTCTCGAAAGAAAGGAAGATATGTGTCGATTACTTGGCAAAACATGCAGAAGATGTGAAGAAACAGTTATCTGTCGTCGAACGGAGCAGTAGCCGAAAGGACACTGCGGCAGCAGCTTCGTTACTTGGGGTCAAGGTGGGGTTGTCCGCTGTGTCGGAGCACTTGATATGGGCCAGACAACATGTTGTGAAGCTGCGTGGGTTCATTGAATTTGGAAATTCGCTACTGTCGGATTTAAGCTCGTATTCTGGTGTCCGAGAGCGTCTTGATGGCTGTTTGTCTGATCTCACCAATTTTGAAGAATCTCAGTTTCATGACTGGATTGATGCTGTCCGGCCTGCCGTTTCCGGAAAGAACGCGTTGTCTGGTTCATTAATGGAAATTGACAAGAAAGATGGTCGGCTGAAGGTCAACTACGACGAAGGGCTCGTCAATTTGATCAAAGAAGTTCGCCAGCTTTCATCGTCCGGCTTTCAGATACCCCGGGAGATCATGGGATCGGTGCGAAATGCCGAAAAACTGTACAGATACGGTGTCATCTTGAAGCAGATTGCCAACTTTTACAATACTGTGGACAAGCAGATTGTCCTGAGCCAGAAGCCGATGTTGCTGGACGTTGCATTAGCTTTTGAAGAGGTTGTTAAGACACGTGTCTCATCTTCAAAGACTGCCTCAGGAACATGGGATGATGCAGAAGCGACTGCAAAGTATGTCTCACGATTGCAGGCCGCGTCGCAGCAGTTCGTTCAGGAAAATCGAAAGTTACGAAAGTATCATATGGAGATTTGCCAGGGGTTGTCTTGGCTTCTTGATTTGGATCTTGTTCGGCAGCAAGGAAAGTGGAAGGAGAAACTGGACGAGTTGCGCAGTGTGATTGAAAATCTTGAGAGATCAGGATACAAGAACATGCAGATGTGGAAGTTGCATCTGGACAGACAACTGTACAAAGTTCTGGATTATCAATATGTTCTGGGTTTGAATGCGCTGAATGTCATTCTTCCAGAGACAAAGGTAGAATTCGTTTTGAAGGATGGATCTGTTGTATTTCGGCCTTCGTTAGAGTCGTTGCGTGACAAGTACTATTCTCGTCTCAAAGATTATGTTCGTTTGCCAACTCGGTTCAAAGGATTTTGCGGAAACGTGACATTATTTTCAGAGATTGTAGATCGAAACGCCGGTTTGCTGATCAAAGTCTATGAGAAAGCCGAGTCTTTGTTTTCAAAACTGGAGAGGGTTTCGGAACCTTTTGGCGCGTTTCTTGTTTTAACATCTGTCCCGGACAGTTTAGATTTCGTCGTTGACAATTTGTCCTCGGTAGAAGATTTCGAGTACAATTTCAAGTTGATCAAGCAAAAAGGTAAGGATCTCGAGAAGCTGGAGAACGGTTGCCGGGTGGAGTGTTTCGCCGTGTCCTTTGTGTCTTTGAAGCGCGACATCGAAAGCCACTTGTCAGTGTTTGCAGATTCCGTTGTGTCCGGATTGAGGAAAAAGGCTCTTGTACACGTGGAAAAGATCGCCAAGTTCCTTCAGTCGGCCAAGGACGCGGTTTCTCAGAAGCCACAGACGCTTGAGGAAATCGGCCAAGCAAATATGCAGTTTCGCAAGCTGAGCGAGGACCGTACCCAATTTTTGAAAGAGTTTGACGAGTTTGAGCTGAAGAATCGCCTGCTGAAGCAGGTGTCCGGGGAAGAATTGGATGTCTCCCAGTACCGCGTCCAGTGGGAGAAGTTTTCTGACATGGTTCTTGCTCATGAATTGATGATTAAAGAGCAAACGGATGCGTTGAAAACGGGAGTATTGTCTCGGATTCAAGCTTTTGAAAGCGAGATTGCAAAGTTCGCCTCGAAATTCCAGCAGTCCAAGCCTAAAGATGTCCGAATTTCTAATCGGAGCGGTGCTGCGGAAGCACTGGGATTCGTGAAAGATCGCAGAAAGGAGCTCGTAGTGCTGATGAATCGCTCCAAGGAGTTGGCTAAAGAGGCAGAGTACTTCGGGTGCGCAGTCCCGACTTTTGATGATCTTTTCGATGTAGACGCGGATCTTTCGGGTTTGGAGACGTCATGGGGGCTTTTTGACAGTTATTTGTCTGCCTTTTCCAGTATCTGGGATGAGGACTGGGTGACGTTTCGCAAGAACATGTTTAAATTGGAAGATTTTGCTTCCAAACAGCTGGACCTTTTGAAGAAGATGACGCAAGATCGAATTGCAGGACAAATTCGGGATGAGCTCGCTTCTTTCCGTCCTTTGTATGGGTTGCTTCCGTTTCTTCGAGGCGATGGTTGGGAGAAAGATCACTGGTTCAGGCTGTTCTCAATATTGAATATTCCTCGATCGGTTTCTGTGGAAGATTTGAAAGTATCCCATTTCTTGGAACGTATTGATACCGTTGTTGCCCAACAGCAGGCAATCAAGGAATTGCATGCTCGCGCGCAAGGTGAAGTCATGATCCGCGAAGCACTCCTGGAAATCAAAACATGGGGCAGCAGCGCTGTGCTGACAATGATCGTCGTCGGAGACGCTACTAGAAAGACACCGCTTGTCAAGGAATGGAAAGACGTACTCATGCAGATTGGAGATCACCAGTCGCTTCTTGCGACTTTGAAAGAGTCTCTGTACTTTTCTCTGTTTGCAGACGAGATTGGTTCATTGGAAGTCAAGCTCGTGACAGTGGATCGATGCTTGCAAATATTGAACCCTGTGCAACGAAAATGGTTGTATCTAGAGCCAATTTTTTCGCGTGGATCCTTGCCGGAAGAACAGGGTCGCTTCAACAATCTCGATTCCGAGTTTCGTGAGATCATGACGGATATCGCTTCTGACCCATTGGTGCTGACGCTATCCCGTCTGCCAGACTTGGAAGGACGGCTAAAGGGGATTTTGGATAATCTCGAACGCTGCCAGAAGGCGTTGAACGATTTCTTGGAACAGAAGCGAAACAAGTTTCCGAGATTCTACTTCATTGGAGACGATGATCTTCTTGAAATTCTTGGACAAGCGAACAATCCAGCTGTCATTCAGAATCACCTCAAGAAGCTGTTTGCGGGTATTCATTCTGTTGTGTTTGACCCTTCGTCTACAACCATCCTGGCAGTGCGTTCAGTCGACGGCGAGCAGGTGCAGATCATTCGACCCATTCAAGTCGATTTGGTGGTGGAATCATGGATGTCTGCCCTGGATACGGTCATGAAGCAATCGTTGCAACAATTGCAAACCTCTTGTTTGAATGGCCCCCAGTTCATGGAGCTTGGCAAGTATCCTTCCCAAGTACTTGATCTCGTTTGTAATATCCGCTTTACCGCAGACGCAGAGTCGGCGATTCGTTCACGCACTCTCGACAAGTTTGAAAGTCAGGTCCGCGCATTCCTGAACGAGCTGACGTCTCAGGACACTTCGGCTGACAACGTGTTGGATCTAAAGGTGAAGTCTTTGGTTCTGACCGTGATCCACCAATTGGACGTTGTTCGGCAGCTCAATCGGAGTGGAACGCGTTCCACAGAGGACTGGCAATGGCAGAAGCAGTTGCGCTTCTATGCGGACAGCAATGTTGGTTGCGTTGTGAAAATGTGCGATGCGGTCTTTCCGTACACGTATGAATATCAGGGTAACGCACCCAAACTTGTTCACACTCCTTTGACGGACAAATGCTATCTGACTCTGACACAGGGAATGTGGTTGGGCTTCGGTGGAAATCCGTATGGTCCTGCAGGGACAGGTAAAACCGAGTCTGTGAAGGCACTTGGGCAAGCTCTTGCCAGACAAGTTCTGGTTTTCAACTGTGACGAAGGCATTGATTTCCAGAGTATGGGTAGAATATTCATTGGTCTGGTGAAATGCGGAGCTTGGGGCTGTTTTGACGAGTTCAACCGACTGAAAGAGGATCAGTTGTCTGCCATTTCCCAGCAGATCCAAGTAATCCAAGCCGCCATCAAAGACAAACAGCCTGAAGTCGAATTGTTATCACAGACAATCAGCGTGAATTTTAATGCTGGTATCTTTGTTACGCTGAATCCCGCGGGCAAAGGATATGGCGGCCGCTCGAAGCTTCCGGACAACTTGAAGCAGCTTTTCCGATCTGTTGCTATGACTTCCCCAGACAATGATGTGATTGCTGAAGTGATTCTGTATTCAGAAGGCATGCGACATGCAGAGTCGCTGGGCACGAAGCTGGTGTCCGTTTTCCGGCTTTCCAAACAACTCCTTAGTCAACAGCAACACTATGACTGGGGACTGCGTGCCCTGAAGACTGTGCTGCGCATGGCAGGGTCGCTGATCAGGTTCTCCTCTGTCGACACGAAGACCAGATCTGTGGAAGATGAGGCCGAGATTCTGGTGAAGGCTCTCCGTGCAAACACACTCCCGAAATTGACGTTTGCGGATGCCATAAGATTTGATGGAATCGTCCGAGATCTGTTTCCAAACATTCGCTGCGTCGACCTGAGCGATGAGTTGCTGGACAAGGCCATCCGAGAAGCACTCACGAGAAGAGGGTACAGACCAATCGATTCTCAAGTCTTGAAAATTTTGCAGTTGAATGAGACGATTCGACAGCGTATGGGCGTTGTGCTCGTTGGACCGACGGGCTCTGGAAAAAGCACACTGTGGTCCATATTGCACGAAGCATTAAATTCAGTTGGTCGACAAGTGAAATTGCACACGCTGAATCCGAAGGCGATGCCCAGGAACCAGCTGTTGGGCCACATGGATATGGATACTCGAGAATGGTTCGACGGTGTCTTGACAGCCAGTGCAAGAACGGTTGTGAAAGAGAGCCTGGATGTTACATCCTGGATTGTTTGCGATGGAGATATCGATCCAGAATGGGTGGAGTCTCTCAACTCGGTCCTTGATGACAATAGATTGCTCACAATGCCGTCGGGCGAGCGCATTCAGTTCGGTCCGAATGTCAATTTTGTTTTTGAATGCGACCATCTTCGGTATGCTTCTCCCGCTACTGTTTCACGCATGGGAATGATCTTCTTATCTGACGAAGATATGCCTGTTGGTGCACTTGTCGATTCTTGGTTCTCCTTCCTCGGTGACAAGGAATTTTTTGCAAAGAACAAGGATTTTCTTTCGAAAGTGTTTCCTCAGATGCTGCTTCCGGCTGTCGACTTTTTCTTCTCTAGAGCTGGTGGCACCTCGAAGGATATCGAGGTTCGCGCGACTGTGATACCCTCGAAATATTGTGTCTTGCGGAACATTTTTTCTCAGTTGGAGTTTGCAATGGCTTCAGTCCCCATGTCTTCGATGACGATGGAGGAGTTTTGCGTTTGCATCCTTCGAGGTCTTGGTCCGTTCTTTGCAGACTCCATTTCGTTGACATCTTTCTCCAAGTTTCTATTCGACCGAGCGAGCATTCGGTCTCCGGACAGTGCTACGTATTATTCTGTCGATTTTGATCGGAAGACCATGCAAATATGTTCTCTTGCTTCAATTCCCTTTTCTGGAGACTCTGCCTCGAAGTCCCTTTTTGTGAAGACGGCCAATGTGCAACGAGTCATGAAAGTTTTGGAGCCGTGGCTATCGTCAACCGGCGGTGGAAAATCGAATCTTCCTCCGCCTGTCCTCTTGGTGGGTCCAGAAGGTTGTGGTAAGTCTCTTGTACTTGAAAATGCTCTGAGCGTATTGCGTGGCGCTGCCTTGTCTGTTATTCACTGTACTGCGCAGACCTCCGCTTCCCAACTTATCCAGAAGCTACTGCAGACTTGCGTCTTTGCAACGACGACGCGAGGCCGCGTTCTGCGCCCGAAGGAAGGCAAACTTGTATTATTCCTTAAGGACATTAACCTTCCGAAGCCCGATCAGTATGGAACTGCGCAACTGGTTGCTTTCTTGCAGCAGCTCATTCACTACTGCGGATTTTGGGACCATAATTTGGAATGGATTGGCCTTGAGAAGATCCAGATTGTGGCCTCCATGAATCCTGTGACGTCTTCTGGCCGCTATGCGGTGTCCCCGAGGCTCCTGTCCACCTTCCACGTTTGCTCTTTGTTGGATCCAGATGCGAAGGATATGGAATTGATCTCATCTGCTGTCTTAGGCAAGTCCCTTGGGCTGCTCTTGAGCTCTTCGTCAAAGGCAGGCAAAACGGTCGTTGTTCGTCCGCCGAAGCCGTTTGTGGACAAACTTGCAAGTTGGATGGTCAAAGTGTACTTTGCCGTCCGTGATCGATTGTCGTCGGAAGTTCATCCTCATTATGTATTCTCACCACGCATCATATCGGCTTGGGCGGAAGGGTTCGCTCGGTATCGCGCAGGTCTTTCTGCAGAACTGGAAGAAAAGAAGTCAGTGGATGAATCCGAGATCGTCGCCCGCTTGCTGCAGGCTGCCATTTACGAAGGCGAAAGATTGTTCAAGGACAAGCTGTCTTTGGACGACGTCGACAAGTTCTCTTCTTTTGTTGCCAGAACGGTTCGAGAGACGTTTAGTGCTGATGGAGCCGTGAATCCAGATTATGTGTATTCTTCCTGTGCGGGCTCTGCTGTTGCGTCGTATGATGAAGACTCGGAGGAATCCGAAACTTCTCAAAGCTTAAATGCAAGCTCCCGGTTCCTGCCCCTGTCCAGAATATCGATTTCTGAATATCGTGCGTTTGTTGCCGATGTTCTCAAAATCGTGAAGAGAGAAGTGAAACCTCTTGACGTGCTTCTGATTGACGAATTTCTTTTGCGCGTTGCAAGGATCGAACGAGTGCTTTCCAACCCATCGGAAGGCTCCTTGCTGTTGTGCGGACCTGCGGGATGCGGGCGACGATCTGCTGTGTGTTTAGTGTCTCATATGTTGCGTCTTTCTGTAATGACGCCTCATGTGACGTCTTCCTACGGGATGCGCGAGTTCAAACTTGATCTAAAGTCCGTGTTGTCAAAGGCTTCGGTGGACGGCGAGCGAATACTGTTCTTGCTGGAAGAGCATCAAATCGTAGACGAAGGCATGTTGGAGTTGATCAATGCGCTGCTTTCGGCAGGTGAAATCCCTGGTCTGTACTCAAAGGAGGAATTTGATGCTCTTCTTCAATCCTTTAGCAACTCTTCTGCATTTGCTGCCTTTTCGAGTTCATCCGCATTTCCTTCTGTCACTGCGAGCTTGCATTCGATATTTGTCGCCTGTATCAAGCGCAATGTTCGGGTAGTCATTGTTCTGGATCCTTTACACGAAAAATATGTTTCTCGTTGTCTGTCGAATCCTGCTCTGTTCTCTCGCTGCTCCGTGCAGTATGTGGAAGGCTGGGGAAAAGACAGCTTGCGCAGCTTCGTTGACCACAGAGTGGCGTCTGCTATTGGCAAGCGGCAGGATGCAGCGAAGGAGCCGAGGTCTTCAAAGGACGTTCTCAACACTCTCTCAACGGCTTTTCTTGGGCTCATTCGAACCGCTGCAGAGCAGCTTACAGTGCAACCTGCAGATGTTTTCCATTTGCTGTCCACGTATGAAGCCGTATTTCATGACAAAAAATCCCTTCTGGAGTCGCAACTGGCCCGTTTGTTAGCTGGATTGAACAAGCTCAAGGATGCTGCGTCTACTGTCGATGAATTAGCCAAGGACGCGATCAAGAAGAAGAAGGAATTAGAAGAGAAACAAAAAGAGGCTGACACGGCGTTGCAGGACATCTCTTCTGCGATGGAGACCGCGTCGAAGGAAAAGTCTGCTGCAGAAAAGCTGCGAGTTCGTCTTGAGAAAGATGAGCAAGTGATTTCGAAAAACAAAAAGGACATGGAAGCGCAGTTAGCTGAGGTCATGCCAATGGTAGAAGCCGCGAAGTCTTCTGTGAGTAGCATTTCGTCTTCGCAGCTGGCAGAAATTGGTTCAATGGCTATGCCTCCCCCGGCAGTGCGAGATGTTCTGGAGGCCGTACTCCGTCTCATGGGTATTCAAGACACCTCGTGGAATGCTATGCGCAAGTTTTTGAAAATGAAGGGAGTCAAAGACCAGATTTTGTCGTACGACGCTTCGTCAATTGAGAAATCAACTAGAGATGCGGTCCGTGCAGTGTTTCAAGCAAACTCCAGTTCGTTCGAGCCTTCTACTATAGAGCGAGTGTCACGGGCCGCCGCTCCACTGGCTTCCTGGGTCCGCGCTCTTATTGATTATTCATACGTTTTGGAAGAGATCAGTCCGTTGACGGACAATTTGAAGCGTTTGGAGTCTTCACTGGCGGATTCGCAGGACCAACTGAAGTCCACTGAAGAACGAGTTGGCGCGATTGACAAGAAAGTCGACTCTCTTCGCCGACAGTTCGCACAAAAGACGTCCGATGCGGAGAATTTACGAATCGGACTTCAAAAGGCCCAGGACACTCTGGATGCTGCCCGCAATTTGTTAAACAAACTGGGCGGCGAACGAGGGCGCTGGGAAGAAGAGGCAGACAGTCTCCGGTCGAAAGTGGACAGACTTCCAGTTCGAGCGATTGTCGCTTCAGGATTTCTTGCCTTGCTGCCCGCGTGTTCTGAAGACGTGCGCGGGGACATGGTCAAATTGTGGATGTCTGTCGTGGAACCGGAGCCGAATCAAAGCAGTTTCTCTGGAAAAGACCTTGTTCAGAACTTTTTGACTTCGGAATCTGAGTTACTGCAATGGAAATCGGAAGGATTGCCTGCAGATTCCTTGTCTCGGGAAAATGCTATGGCCGTTGTTTTCAGTGGAAGCTCGAACGACCGTCGTGTACCTCTTATTCTGGACCCGTCCACGCGTGCTGTGGCCTGGCTCAAGGCGCATTTGTCTCTCGAAAAGGGTGCAACTGTGGATATTGTCCGTTATGGTCAACCTCGTTGGTCGACACAGTTGGAACTTGCCGTCAGATTCGGAAAGACACTCGTTCTGGAGGAACTGGACCGTGTCGATCCTCTGCTGATCCCACTGCTCAGACGCGACTTCCTGTCTTCACCAGGAGCATCATCATCCGAGTCCACGACTGCGGGTGTCGCGAGTAATGTTTCGAAGCGAACCGTGTGGATCGGAGACAAGAACATAGAGTATCATCCAAACTTTCGATTGTTCCTTGCTTGTCGTGCATTGCCATCTCTGTCACCTTCTTTGCAGCGCTGTGTATCTGTTGTGAACTTTTCGGTATCGCGCTCTGGTTTGGAAGCGCAGTTATTGGGGATTGCGCTTGAGCACGAAAAGCCGGAATTGGAGACGCAACGGGCCGGTTTGTTGCAGAAAGAAGAATCGCTTCGACGACAACTGCATGAATTGGAGGAGTCGCTTTTAGTAGAACTCGCGCAAGCGCAAGGCAATTTGCTTGAAAACCGGTCTCTCATTGATCGTCTTAACGACATTAAGGAAGCTGCCGGGACTGTTAAGGCGTCGCTTGAAGAATCCGCTCGCATTCAGCTATCGGTGGAAGCACAACGTGATGTTTATCGATTGTTTGCACGTTCTTCGTCATCAATTTACTTTGTCACCCAAGATCTCTCGCGCCTCAGTCACATGTATCGGTTCTCGCTCGAGTCGTTCATATCCTTGTTCAAGGAGGCCTTGCATGTTGCGTCATCGAGTGACTCTGTGGATGCCCGTATATCCATGCTTGTTCATGAAGTCGTGTTTCGGGTTTCCCAATTGGTGGGGACTTCCCTCTTCCAAGAGCATCGTCTTGTGTTTTTGTTGCATCTTGCGAGATCTCTGCATGGTGAAGCATTTGTTTCTCATGAAGAATGGCTGTTTTGGCTGACGAGTAGTATGCAGTCAGGCTCTCCGGAGTTGTCGTCCTCCATCACGAGTGGCGCGGCTTCGTCTCTTCCTCGAGAATTGGAAGGAAGAGTGCCACGAGACCGTGTTCCGGCAGTTGTAGACTTGCTCAGCAAGTTTCCAAGCTGCATGAAAGCAGTTGTGGATGCCTGCTCATCATCTTCCGGAATCCAGTCGCCGGGTTCGTGTATGTCTTCTCCTTATTACCTTACCTTCTAGTTTAACTGTTTCTGTTTTTCTTTCCCCGTTTAGTTTTTCTTTCTTTCCTTCTTCTTCTTTTCTTTTTTTGTTTGTTTGTTTGTTGATGGAAGCCTTTGTTTCTATACTAATCAATGGTTGCTGCAGCTACTCCATTCTCTCGTGTGCTTGCCGAGGCTGCTGTTAGACCCGATAGAGCACTGACAGTTTTAGAGAATGCAGTGACCTCTGTCCTGGGACTGCCGGCGTTGGCAGATTTTTGTTCACTGTCTCTTGATTCGCTGATCGAAGGAGACGCAGCGGGCGGAAAGGGCCATGCCAGGGCATTTTTAATCATGATGTCTCCCGGTGCCGATCCTTCACGTGACATCGAAGACATTTGCTTTCGAACCATCAAATCCGCGCCTGTTTCGATTGCAATGGGACAAGGGCAGACTGTGGAAGCTCTGCGTCTTTTGAAACGTGCTGTGTTGGATGGCCAGTGGTTGTTTTTGAAGAATTTGCATCTTGTCACACCGTGGCTACCTGTGCTGGAGAAGGAACTTTTGTCGTTGCTGGACTCTGATCGATTGCCCGAAAAGTCGGATGGAAAGCACACTCAACGGGTGCACCCCGCTTTCCGACTGTTCTTGTCCACAGAGTCGCATGATTCGATCCCGCCTGTCTTTTTGACCTTGGTCCGCAAGGTTGCGTATGAAGCACCCCCCGGTCTCCGCGCAAATCTGCGTCGCACGTTAGAATCGTGGGAAACGGATTCCACTGTGCCGTGGCCGGCGTCCGTGCCTCGAAGAGCTCAAATTCGGTTCACTTTAGCATTCTTGCAGGGTTTGCTGCAGGAGAGGAGGACGTACATTCCGCAAGGATGGTTGCGCTTCTACGAGTTTGGAACTGCAGATCTACGAGCAGCGACCGACGTGTTGGAGAACCGTTCTTCATCACCAGGTGGCATCGATTGGAAGACTATCCACGGCTTGTTTTCAAGCGCTGTGTACGGCGGCCGTATTGATACTCCGCAGGACATGCGTGTTCTGCATGCGTACCTCCACTCACTGTTTCCTGTTTCCTCGGATGCAAAGTCGTCGTCTTCATTCTTACTGAAGGGACAATTGTCTGCTGGCCCATCTACGGGTTCTTCGATTTCCGACTACTTGCGCATGGTCGAAGATGCTGTACCTGCGGTTGACAGCCCATCCGTGTTTGGACTTGCTGCGAATGCCAACCGCGTGGTGAACATCAACCGGGCGGTGAATGTTGTTGCGGGATTGAAAGTTTTAGTGCAAGGGTCGATATCGCATGAAGGAAAGTCATCTGGACATTCGTCGTCGAAAGTACTTGAACCGCTGATTCCAATCCTCAAGCAATTCATGCAAACGTCTTCTACAGCGTTAGCAGCGCCCCCCGGGAAGACGGCCGTGGATCTTTCGCCGCTGTCGTCGTTCATAGAATCGGAGTACAAGTTCTCTCGTGATTTGCTTCAACGAGTTTTCGAGCGAGTTTCGGCTGTGTTGTCGTCGCTCTCTCCTCTTACTACTACTACGGCACAGTCTTCCAGAACTTCAAACACAAAGAATGATGTGCTTTCATTATGCAGCGGAAACATCCCAGAGTCGTGGACGCTGGGTTGGGAGGATGGCCCTGTTGGCTCCCCGGCTGCCTGGCTTTCGCTGATTGTTACACGAACGCAGACATTTTCAAAGCTACATACTGCGGGGGCGAAGTCATTTGTGGACATTCCTTTCGAGTCCGTCTTCCATTCCGAAGCGCTGTTGTCCGCGCTTCGACAAGCCACTGCCAGAAAACTTGGATGCGCACTTGACGCCTTGTCTTTCTCAACTTCATTTTCATCGTTTGATAATTCGTATCCGCTGTCATCCTTGTGGATTCAGGGAGCCATTATTGATCACGGCAGTATCGCAGATTGCTCATCGGACTCTCCTGCTGTCGTGAAAGTTCCCGAAACCGTCCATGTCGGCTGGGTCGTTGCCAATTCTGCGGCAGCCAATGCGAATGATCCGAGTTATGTTACATCATCTGATGGACGTGTCGTCATACCTTTATTTGCTAATCCGTCTCGTGAGCATTTGCTCGCGGAATTGGAATTACCTTGCGAGAACTCGCGGTCACGCTGGATTCTGAGTGGTGCTGCATTTTTTGCAAGGTCATAACGCCAACGTGTCATTCGGTGTATTTCTTGTTTTTGTTTATTTAATCAATAGTAATAATAACAACATTAAATTGAAGAATGGAAAACGAATGGATACAGATTCGCGCTCCTTGTCCCATCGTTTATTCACTTCCCCCCCCTCTTTTCCTCTCAGTTTTCATCAAACTTCAGAGTTTCAAGCCGCGAGATGTGTCCAAAATCAAACTCGTTGTCACTGTCGCAAAGCAGATCTTCTCGGCCTGACTGTTCAACAAGGAGCAGGACTTCCTCAGCAGCCGCAAGTGGAACATCCACCAGTCCGTCGGCATGATCCCGTTCCAGATCGGAGAGTGAAGGGACAAGCGAAAGATCCATTTCCGCAGATTCACCAAATTGCTGCGGAATGTGCGAGCTGGCATCCAAAATCCCAGAGTGTTCCCAGTTCCAACAGACTTCATTTCCACAAAACAATCTTCCTTCGCCGTTTTTCCCGCAGCCAAAGCAGACAAATTTTCCATCCGCTCCGCAAGAGCACTTGAAACCACTCACGGGTTTTGAGATCGAATTATCGTTGTCAAAAGTGACATACAGTCGACTTGTTTTCCGTTTCCAGATGTACAAAAGTAGCATGAGACAGATCGAAAGCACAAACATGAAAATCGCAAGCAAAGCAAGCCAAAAGAGCGTTTCTCCAAAGGTGCAAACCAGGAAGGATGAAGAACACGCACTCAGGGAGGCGGAATCTTGCGTTGCCGGTATAGTGTGAACATCGGACAGAACCGTGAGGTTGCTGAAACTGACCGACATGACTGCGGACTTTCCGTACTGCATCCAACAGCGGTCCGGAGACGGTATGCGCAAAGACAGTATGCAGTCTACTGGGGGGAGGGCTGTTATGTTCGACACATTGCCATAGTACCCGATCGCTCGAACGCTTCCCACAAAGGTGCAATCCGTGGAATTGCATCCGGCTTGGGAAGCAGTGATAGTCGCTTGTGACTGAACCTTTCCTTCGCAAACCATTTTGGCAATGAGGGATGCAAAAGATGCAGAGGCCTCGCCAGCATTCTTCGTTGAAAACGTAAAGTTCTTTTCTGGAACAGAATTGTGCACCGCCCAGGTGCTCTCCGACCACACAATGGTTTTCACCGAGGACACGGGAATCAGCCCAGAAGAGGAGTTGAGAGCAACCCACTGCGACTCTGTCATTATCACAAACGGTTCTGGGGGCACCGAACTCGGAGCACATGTCTGCTGGAAGGCACCGTCTTCCACAGCAGCAACGAGGGCATTGTCTTGAGTAAGTGCCAAGTCCGCCGAAGACCAAAGAGGCGACGGGGAATCAATGCTTGCCGAAAAGGAACAAACATCCTCTGCAAACAGAAGCGACGTCCCAACTTCCAGCAAGAAAGAAAAGAAGACAGTCTGATTCGCCGCAACATCCGACGCATGGCTCATCAACGCGGAAGAGAATCTTCCGCAATCGGCAGTAACTCGAAATACCCCCGAGCGCTCACCAGCATTTCTCAAGGATATGCAGAAAATAGCATTGCTGTCAGAGGGCACGTTGAGCGAGCAACCAGAGGTCGAAGCCATGGGAAACTGATCGACGAGAGTGTGAATTGCCGACAAAGACGCAACGGAAGGGGAAGCAGGTGTTATGAGCCGAAAAGGATCGGAGTCCGAAAGAGAAATGCGCGGTTGGTGAAATCGGAGTGCAGAGGTCTGGACCCCTACGCTGATACTGAAATTAGACAGGGAAACGTTGTCGACGGCAACAACAACTTCATCTCCCGACTTGGTCAAGTGCACATCGGCAGCAGAAACGTTAAAAAATCTGGAGAAGTCGTAGGAGGTATTCCGCAAGAGGCTCGCAAGCATACCACCAGCACACGTACCTTGCGGCTGACTGCAAGAGAATGATTCGACAAATCGAGTGTGATCGACCATCAAACCATGACATCCTCTTTCTTCACTAGCATTCTTCGGTACCACCAAAAGACGATGTCTCAATGACGGGTCAAGATGCTTCGCTGGAGTCGACAAATTGCAGACGAATAGATGCATGTCTGACCAACCCGAGACAAGTTTTGGACGCGAAAAATTCATCAACCGTATGCTGTACAGAGTGGAAAGCGAGGGCTGTGACGCGGTTGCAGCGCCTACGGCCAGAGAAATAGAGTCATACTGAGGAGACGTCCCGTACATGTGGTTCAGAATCTGCAGCTCCACTCCGAATCTCAGCAGCGTGTCCGTCGCAATGTCAATGTCAAACACTTCACACACAACCCCGAGATCCCTCTTCAGCCAGTGGAATGTACGGTTGCAAAAGAGACACTCTTGGTTTCGTACCGCGTTCGATGGGCAGGATTTGTTGGCAAACTTCGAAGCATTTCCGTATTTCACGGTTACCGCGCCATCCGAGCCGATCTGGGAGAGAGTTTCGGACTGCATCAAAGACATGAACCAGCAAATGGTTGCTGCATCAGATGCACAGCGATCAAGAGCAAGAAAGTATGTTTCCATGGAAGAAGTGTTTGTGATCTGAGCTTTGAACACAACACCGCTGAGCTTGAGCATGATTTCAATGGAAGAAACGTCGAGTGGCACCGTGGATGTTCCAGCTGCAGTGGAGTCCGTCCACGGGACAAAAGAGTTCCGGGACAAGTCGTATATCGTCACAATGAACATCGAGCGATGAGAAAGAAACGCATCGAACAGCTGCTGCACATCGTTTCGGTCTGCAAGCAACGCGATGTCCGCACCGGATGGGAAAAACGCTGGGTTGTCGATGTAGGCGACCCATTCGCGAAACTCTGTGACGATGGCTGTCTTCCGAAAGCGAAGGGACACCGAGGGGTAGCCTACCGTGGCGGTCTTGATTTCAATCGGCTGCGCACTAAGAAACCCGTCTTCGCTTGTAATGTTTGGAAACACTGCCAAGGACGCACTTGGTACGTGACCTGTTTCCGTTTCCGATTCACCTTCAAAATAAATTCCATTAAACGAATAGTTGGACACAAATAGCCTGGAAGATTTCCAATGAATCGTAAATGCGTGGGAATCATTGCCTCTCGCCACCGGCGCCGCCTCATGATCGTCCTCCACAGGTTGAATGCCACCGGTGCTGTTGCAGTTCTGACCGGTCTTCAACGAAACAATCGACAAAACATTCGATAACGGTACTGTTAGGGGATGGGACAACGGCAGTATCAATTCACCGCTGCGCATGTCGACAAACACCGGCGACACACGCAGATTGGCTGATCCGCCAGCACCGGAAACGTGAAAAGACGCTGTAAGTTTGGAGTCGTTAGCAGACATCGACAGGAGTCGGTGGTCTGTCCCCGCAGAAGACAGTGAGACGCAAGAGCTCAATAAGCAGTCTGCTAACAGATCTGCCGCAAGGTAGTACCTGCCGATAGCGTGCCCAGTCGCACCGTCATTTTCAATGGTAAGCAGCGCCACTTCCACTGACAGCGAGAACTCGACGGAGACGTTCAAGACCGACCCGCTGCGATAAACAGAGAGATCAAAATAAGAGCACGCTTGCTGAGATATGCCGCGCTTCGCAATAAACTCCGTCGCGCTACCAAGATTCGTCTTCGCGTCAACCGGAGCATCATCCGGTTTCGCGGGTTCCGAAAACGATCCATTATACAGGTACCCGTATATGGCGTAGTTCACTTGCTTTTCCCATACTCCATCTGTCCAAAGGCGCTGCTTCCGCAGTTCAAACGAACGCACTTCGCAACGTATCTCACCCGTGAACGCCGCGGACGAGGATACGGCCACCTCGAAAATTCCAGTGCTCGCGGCCGGAATCACAACATCGACTACAGAGGAATTGACAATGGAAATGCCCTGGGAGCAGGAAGTGTTCATGTGGAAGTTTCCGCTCGCAAATCCGAGATTCTCCAGCTGAACACGGTACAGAGCAGACTTTCCATGTACAGGATCAGTAACAGCAAAGGAGGTGGAAACCTCGGCATCTCCAATTACCGGCACGGCGAATGACAGCGACTGGAGACGAAGCAGCACCGATGAATTCATGATTTCGGGATTGGGAAATTTGAACTGAAGAACCGATTCTGCCGTGCGGAGTTCAACCGAGCAGTTTCCGCAATTCGAGAAAACAATCGATGGATCCAACGAGGAGTTCGATGCGACTGCAAAAAACTGCATGTTATCTGTAGGAAGGGAGCACATGGATGCTTGAAGCAGATATTGCTCTACAAGACCGCTCAAGGTGGGTTCAGCAGAGGACGGCGCAATCCGGATGTCGCCATTCTTCATGCTCAGCACATATCTTCCGCTTGGACTTGGCATGTACGCCAACGCAGAAACGGAAGACAAGGCAAACCCGCCGAAAGAAGAACGGACAAAATGAGTATCATTGCTGCCGATGATCAGCGACGCCGTATCCTCGATGACATTCGATACGGTAGACAGAAACGCTCCACGCATTCGCAACACATATGGTGAGGTTAACGACCCAGTCGTGGGGTCAAACTGCCAGACATCTGCATACGTTCCATAGTATGACTGGATCAACGGATAGGTGCTGCTGGAAAGGAGCTCCGTTGGCGAACACGTTGGTGCTTCGTGAAAAGAAAGACGCAAATTCCAGCCATAGCGGGATGGCTCTCCCGGAACAACTGCATATTTCAAGTGGGCCGAGCACGACAGCAAGCTGTTTTCCATGTTCCAAGAGAAGTCCGTCAGGTATGCAATACCAAACTCAATTGCAGATGTGTCCACAGACATTAGCGGGTCGGACACGTTCACCCACGGCACAAACGAAGACACGGATGAATTAAACACCTTCAGAGTCCAGCCATCATCTCCCCTGCTTGCCTTGTGCACCAACTGATCCACAAACTGGCGACTGACAACGATCCAGTCATAGCCAGCTGAAACGGACACATTACGGAATGCATGCTTCTGCTGTGCAACTTCCAGTCCAACTCTCTTGACAAATGCAAGAGGAACTTCAAATGTTGAGTATTCGGGAGCAGACACTGTCAAAGATATCGGATTCTTAAGGGCATACACCTGCAAATCGACAGGGTCCTGAATACTCTGAATCGTGAGCGGCGCATCGCTGGATCCTCTGCGAACTCGAAATTGCATTTCGATCAATTGTGATGCATTCCACGAGCTGACATCGCCACAATGATAGGTGTACTGTGCTGTGCAATTGCGGAAGTACCAGACCGGCTGATCAATCGGGGTAGGTGACCCTGTGGCGGCGTCGACTGTCGGAGACTGTGCAGCAGCGTGCGTACTTTCCAGGAGGGGCAGTGGGGAGTCTCTGTCGTACTCCGTGGGTCGCGTTACATTATGCCGCAGAAAATCGAGGACACCAACAGAATGTACGCTAGACGAAAAGAACATCCCATGCTGAGCTTCAACGAGAGCATCGCTGAGAACCAAGAAATAGGTTTGCGATACATTCACCGATCGAAACAGTAACGAAAGATCTGGAAGAATATTTTCAAAATTGAGAATATCGCTCGGCAATATAGTTCTGTTTGTTTCTGCCTCGAATAAGTAAACGGCTTTCACTTTCCGTATCCATGCCAGGCAGTCGTCAGCATAGGCAAAAGTGGAAAGCAAACACAATTCTGCAGCATTGTCGCCGCAGAATATGCTGATGTTTGTAGAGATGAATGTCAGCGTGAGATTGAAAGTCGCTGACAGAAGACTACCAGGTACGGAAACTACTTTTGCCGTCACAGTGCGACTCCTTGGAACAAACAAAACGGCGTCCGCGGAATACACAACGTTGGATCGCTCGATGATCACCTCGGATTCTGGGACGAAGTACCCGTTGAAAACTGGAAACGAGACTGCGTTTTCCAGGAGTCTGGATTTTGAGGTTGCGCTCCATAGCGGAAGACGATCTACAGAAACCAGAAACGAGCATGATTGATAGCCGTATTCCTCAAGAATCCCTTCTAAAGAGAAATTGAAAATGGCGGTTTGCAGCGGAAGTAATGTTGCACTGCCGGGTTGGCTGACAATGGAAACACCCCGAGAACAATTAGCGATTGCAGTAAACGTGCCAGCAGCAGTTCCATTGTTCTTAACAGACACGGATGCGACTCCCGTTCTTTGCTGCCCTCTGGATGTACCATGAGAAAAGGATGCTCCGAAGGATGCGTCAACAGAGGGTTCCTTGAAAGACAGTAGGGAAGAAGGCAGATTCACAGAGAAATTTCGGGGGACATCCGACTGCCCAAATGCTATGGACAAACCGTTTGAGATGGAAAAGCGGCTTGTGTTTGACGAAAGAGTCTCCCATAATGGGAGAATGCTCAACCAGTGCGAGGTGTTGGCGATCACATTTGCCAATCGATTCTCGAGACACGAAGCAAATGGCTTGGAACAAAACTCTGTCTGATTCCAAAACGAATTGTAATCGATGTTAACAGATCCGCATTTGCCGTGAAAGAGACCTTTGGGAACGAGTCTTGACTGAAGAAACGGGCTGACGAGGACGCTGGAGTAATCTGAAGACGGGAACATCAGATACCGATCTGCGAAGAGCCCACTGATGCCTCCAAACACATCTGAGACACGGACATCAACTCCAGCACCCAAATTGATAGGCGACGACGTCACGTTCGCAGATTTCGAATACTGAATCGCTATGTCGGGGCCTGCAATCGAGAAATTCAAGGATACCTCGTCAGAAATCGATGGATTTCCGAGAGAGAACACCTCGTACGTTCCAAGAGCACTGGAAGACAACAATACATGATGAACAGCATCGCAGTACGGGCAATAGGCATTTCGAGGAGAGCCTCGAGGACACGTGACACCGCGGATTTGCGAATCGGATGGAACCACCGCCCATCTACAAGACGTTGAACTCAGCGTTCGCCGGAGACTGTCACGGGCAAAAAATGTTCTTACGATAGTTCCATCAGCCATCACGGCCTCAACATTTCCAGCCGTTGGAGAGCAGGCGATTGTAGAGGCATTCAGACTCCCGCTATACGCGGAACTTCGGGAGAACTGTCTATTGCTGGAGACGGACCCGTTTCGAAGCAGGGTGAAGCGAGCTGCTGCATTTGTCCACGCGCTTTGAATGACATTAAGCGGGGTGTCAAGGTACACTCTTTCCGTGCTCCAATACATGTTTCGAGGAGGAAACTCGATGTCGGACTGCACGTGTTCATATGTGTTCGTTAAGTACTGCTGCAGTGTCATCGCTGCAGTTACCTTTGGAGTGGAAGGGGCAAACGCAGACAGCGTAATTAAGCCATTCAGTTCGTATTCAACGCCGTCTGCATCTGTAATGGCTGTCCAAGAAACGAGCTTCCCTGGATTCGTGCGATCTCCCAAAACAAAGGATCCGCTCAGAGTAATGTTCCGAATAGACGATTCGTTAAAGTAAGCGGACATTGTCGAGGACGGTGATCGCAGTGCACACAAAGATGTCGACGCAGCGCACGGCGATGCAAATGTCAGAGACGCGTTTCCAGCGGAAGGAATGCCGAACAATGTCGAAGCAGGAACATCAAAAATTGGAAGCATGGTTACCGCAGCAGCACCGACGTAGTAGACATAGCCGACCGACGGAAATGTTTCAAAAATCGGAACAGAACCGAATGTTCGCGCAGACAAAAAGCGATCTGTGGAAATGACCTGGAAGAATGAATTGTTCGGAAGATTGGAAAACCTAAGAACCAAATCGTTGCCCACAACGGGGAATGTCACAATCGATGTCGGGGAGACAATCGTTTCAGATGTTGCGTTCAGCGCTCGGAGGTAAATAGCGGGTTTTGCATACGCTGCGTAGGCAAGCAGAGATTGCAGCAAACCAGATTGGCTCTGCGTGAAGTCCTCCAAAGCTGACCACACGACAGAAAGCGCTGGACTGGAACGATTGACGTAGGATAGGTACACAGAGCTTGCTCCTCGGAAGGACACCGTGACATCTACGGTTGTACCCTGAATCACGAATCCTGAGGACGGCGTGATGACCGGAGCTTCATTCAAGATATTCGAATACACACTGTATCCGCGCTGCAGAGACATGTACAGAACGGTAGAGGGGGCCAAGCTCGGAGCAGTTGGCTGATATGCCTCCAGTTCTGGAATGAAGTAGCCATTGTCAAGAAAGAATGCCGAGAGTGTACCCCTCTCTACTTGACAGGTTAGCAAACTCGGGTCCCATAGTGGTTTTGGACGCACCGCGGCCTGAAGAGAGCATTCGAACCAGCCAGAGAGACCTGCAGAGGCCGTCAACAAAAATGAAAAATTACTTCGCTGACTTGGCAGGAGGTACAGGAGGATAGCGGAATCATTTGTGGAAGGCACTCTCGCAGAAATGCCAGAGTTTGGGCAAGCCAACGACACGTTGAACAATCCGGCTTCATTTCCAGAATTGTACAGAGAACCAGAGACCATCGCGGTTCTTTCCTGCAATTTCACGCGAGAAGGGGTCAGCACCACATCGGATTGGGCGACTGTGGAGCAACGCGGTTGCTTGATACCAAAAGAAGACCCAAGCACTCTCACGCTAACCCAGGGGTCATTGCCACGGTGCTTGTAATCCAGTCGCAGAGAGGCTGTTGGAGTATACGTAAACGCAGCACGAGCAGTGCGATCGGTCGTGGAAGGGCACAACGAGTCATTTTGCGGAACAAGGTTCCAGAAAGACAGCGATGAATTGCGCTCCAGCATGCTGAAGACATCCCGGAAGCAGCTGTGCACGGGTTGATCACAAAAATTTGCCTGACTGCGAAGAGTACTCACATCCATGCCGATCCCGTGGCATCCAGAGGCAAACAGCGACTTTGGAACCAGGTAAAACAAGCTGGTGTCCACCGGCTTCGCTGCGGAATTTGCAATTCCTGAAAAGAACCGGTAGTTTTCGAGCGGAGAAAGATTCACCGTAAGAGAAGGATCGTGTAAGAGACGGATTACCTCGCCGACAACGTTTGCGGAGGACGATTGCGAAGAGGACATTACAGACAACGATTCCACGTTCTGCAGATCAGCACAGGACGCACAAACCAACGACACCGAAACCGCTTTGCTAGGAATCGCATTAGACACATCCATGTCAAAATACGCATAGTTGGGGAACAAGTCAGCAGCAAATTGGTGCTGGATCCTCGAGCAGTTTGGGCAAAACGGAAGATTTCTCACGGACCCTGCAGGGCATTCCACGACAAACGGCACATCAGCTTCTGCACGCCACGTCTTCGTGGATCGATCAAAGGTATACTCGATGTAAGAAGTTCCCAAAACGTCGTACACCCTGTACGCGGCGGTGCAAAGTGCATTCGCGTAGTGGAATTGTTCAATGCCGCGCACACTGCTTATGGCATACAATGATCCGCGCTGGCTGACCAAAGATGGAGACCAGGGCACATATTGAGGATAGCTGTTACTTGAAATCATTACATTGCGATTGTTCGAAACGGCTTGATCGAAGATTGCCTGCAGGTTTTCAGATGATTCAAAAGTCTTCCTTCCAACCTGCTTCTGCTGATTTGCAGAGTCAAACGGCAGATACATCGCTTCGTAGATGTCATTCGCTATGGAATGTATTTTGAGCGGGATCAACGTCCTCCTCACGGCACTCACACTGACCGTTATTGTCAGATTGTTTGTCAATTGATAAGCGTCATTCGACGCCGGGTCTAGAGGAAGCGAGGCGTTGAATGAAAATGCCGTATCTGTACCATTCCAGATAGCAGAATACATCGTATTCAACTCCAACAAAGAGACGTTGTAATCCATGTACCACAAACAACCCTGAATTCCTGCTGTGGCGCACTCCCCTAAAGAGCTGGTGACGGAATACTGTTGGACTGGTCTGTTTGCAATGTATTGAAGCGGCGGATCGGGCAACACGACCGGCGGTTTCCGCAGCGACTGTGGATACAACGAGCACGACCGTGAAGATTGAGATTGCGTGGGCTTGGGCAGATTCGCGACCGCGGCATCAAATCCTCCTGAGGAGTAAAAGTAATGGTACCGCGTGGGGATATTGTACACTTCCACTGCATTTCGAAGTATAAAGAATCGCGAAGAAACGTGAAGCAGAAATGAAGACGCTCCAGAAATTCCAGTAAACGTCATGTTGATGTGCATCGCACCGAAGCTGCTTGGCTGCGAGGACGCGGACAACAATGTTGGCAGCAAACGTGCTGCCGAAACAGTGTTGACCAGATATGCAGCCGAGTCTCCTCCAAAGGTGTCAAGAAACATCCCTGCGTCTGCAGAAAAGAACGGAACGAGACATCCTGCAACATCGGTTGGAACACAAGCACCTAATGAACCAATTAACAGTACATTGCTCGAAGCAAAACCAAGTGTTATAGTAAACGAGGATCCTGAGATCAGCGTGCCACTTTCAGGAAATACCGAAGGAGAAAAGCACTGCCGCACACTGATGCTTTTCAATGCTCCGCCCTGTGGAACGAGTTGAAACGCCCACAACGCAGTCAAAGCAAAGCACGCCAAGAAATTCATTCTCCCATGAACAACTCTTGTCTATTTTGGCAAATTTGCAATTGTATGTGTGTATGTGTGTGTGTGCGTGTGTGTGCCAAGAACATTGATAAGGAACTAAAGAAGCGAAAGGGAGGCGTCTCAAGGAAAAATTCTTCTCCTGAAACAATCTCTCGTAGGAGGCATCATCATTCCGAGAAAGGAAAATTCGAGAATCTCAAGTGGCAAGTCCGCAACGGATGGGGAATATTTTTCTCCCCTTCTTGACTAGACAGGTTCTGGGCAATAGCACGGGCGCATGCTACCAAAAAAGAGGGGGAGGGGAGGGGAGGGGGGTCGGGTCGAAGGGGAGGAAAAAAAAGTGTCGAATGTCAACTATGTACCCTATAAACAGTATCATTATTGCGAGAAGAGACTCACAGGCCCAAAGGTCTCGGAGTACGAAGAATTCGAGGATCGCTGCGGGAAGTACTGCCTTGCGTATTTTTAACGCGTATCTCTGCTTTTGAATTGGCAGCGTCCAAAAAGAGTTCCTGAACCGCACGGACCACCATGTCGCCCCGAGGAACGTCCAACATTGCCATGCACTTCTCGACGATCTGGATGGCACCCGAGTCGCTTGCGGCAACTCGTGTTGCAGCCTGAATTGCCACTAGCGCACTTTCCGGAGACTCGGCTCCAACAAGCACACAGACCTTCGCCACCCACTCTTCCATGGCTCGCATCGGACCAAGCACACCCACAAGCCGCTCAATCGTCGGGATAATTTCCGACTCGGAGGACACACCCAACAGTGCTCGAAGCTTTTCCGCACTGATGACGTCGTTTCCAGGAGATGCAGCATTGATCGACAGAGTTTGACGCAACGATCCTACTTCTGAAAGCAGACTCTGTCGCGAGTGTTCGTACATTTCCACAACCTGTCGCACGCTTGCTCCCCGCAAACTGGCCACCGTGGATGCAATTGCAGCCTCCTTCTTGCGAGCAGCAGCCTCTATCGCGCGCAGCTTTCCCCGCAGGAGCTCATTTTCTCTTGCAACTTCAGAAATCGTAGACCGAAGTACTCCTTCACGTTCTCGGCATATCTCAAGCTTTCGCTCCAGCGTCGCGCGGTCGTACTCGGTGGTCTTGTTCGACTTTGTACTCGGGGGCATTGTGCTCGTTCCAAGAAGATCAGGTCCAATAGGGCTCATAAGCAGATCTTCCGCGACCATAGCCTTCGCAGTCTTGCTCAGCTGGCGTTTGTGTGTCGTCGAAGGTGGAGTGGTACTGCTTTTGGAATGACTCCACTTCATACGGGCTTGGTCAGGCGAGGTGGACACCAAAGGGGATGCAGACAACGGCCGTGTGATGCTCAGCATATTTTGTTCTTGTTTTTTTGGATGTAACTTTTGTTTTTGCTGAAGGTAACGAAAGCAACTGATTCCGAAAAACAAATCTGGAAAACGAGGAAATAAAACGAAAAGAATAAAGTAAAAGGTTTCCTTGATTTTCCCGCCACCTCAGCGCGTGGAGGGATATCGAGGGTCGATTACAGCAGGGCGGCATCCACCAATACTCCTGCTGATCATCATCATTTTGGATTTTGTGCAGAAGCACCGAGACTGTCTTGAATGACTGCAACCGCGGATAGCTCTGTTGAATACATCCGGCCCCTCTGAACAAGATGGCCTACCGTCTTTGCACTTTTGCCGGTCTTTGCTTGGAGTTGCGTTTTTCTTACCCTTTGAAGACCAAATCTAAAAAGAAAAGGAATAGACTTTATCGCGCGTGGATATGTAAGCAACATGGAGGTTCCAAGAACTGCTGTGAGATTTCTGTGTTGCAGGTGTTCAACTGCCAGAGAAAGCGTAGCGCCAGGGAAAGGGATCTCTGCCCAAGCTTGAGAAGATACCAGTTCTGAGCAAAGTGTGGATATCGGGAGAATTCCCAGTTTTCCTGGAGACGGTCAAGGATTACTCTTGTTTTCAAAAAAAGACAAGGATGACCGAGAGAGCACCTTGGAAACTACAGACCAATCGGCTTGTTCTCTCATCACATGGAGATGCTGGGCTACTGCGCCAACCAGCCTCTCTTTCAACACTTTGAGTCTCACAAGGACCAGAGCGGAAGACCGTTTCTTCCGAACTTTCAAAAGGGATTTACTGATGCGTGTTCGTTCTTGGATATGTCACCGTCAACATCAAACTATCTTGAACGACACTCCAAACCACGTCAGTCGTTCTGGAGCCTGCGGCCGCGGAACTGGGGAAAACAAAGAATGTACGGACGAATCCAGCGCTAATGCTAGGCGATGAAGTGTGTTTGTGTTCTGTTGTGCATGAAACTCCAGTGTGTCTGTGCAGTACAAGCTCTGAGACCTCGTAGAGTTGTTGAAGTTACGTATCTCGTTATTGTGCACAACACAAACCAAGGCAGCACGATACAATGGAACGTGGATGACACAAACGATCCATTTGAAGTGCAACTGCAAAAAATAAAAGAAAAGAAAAGAGGTATTTATGATTTTCAAAGTAAATAGACACAACAGCAATTAAATGGAAAAGAAGCAACTGCGCAACCAGCGAGTCAGCGAGAAAGGGAGAGAGAGAGAGAGAGAGAGAGAGAGAGAGAGTGTGTGTGTGTATGTGCGAGTGCAATGAAAGAAAATTAGTCGTTTGATCCGGAGCTCTTCTTTCCGGAAATCAGTCCTTTGACCTTTCCAAAGCCCTTTTCGAGCGTCTGGGTGGCCTTCTTCGCGCCTTCTTTCGCAGCTAACCCCGCCTTGACCGCGCCCGCCTTGATCTTGTCTCCAAGGCCATGCTCACCGCTTGCATTTGATCCACCCAGCATGTTGCTAAACTATTTGTTCTTTTTCTTGCTTCCGTCCTTTAGGTTCGCAATAAGTACTAGACTCGTTCAGGAAAGAGCTGACCTTCAAAAGCAAAACCACACACACCCACACACCTCTCCACCGGGGTCACAATGTCAACAAAAGATCCACGCTTCAACTTTCTAGCATCACGTTGATGCCAAACGTTGCGAATCCCCCGCCAAAAAAACACCCCTTTTAAACCCAACATGCTGATAACAAAAAATTATTTCTTGAAAATATAAAGGATTGATTCCAGATTAGATAGCACTCTCTGTTTTATTCTCGTTTTGTCTTTACTGGCTCTGTTTCCATCGTTCATTTCGTGCGCAATTCCCCGTTATGGCGCATGCTGTTCTCTCGGATGCACAAATCGCAGTGGATCCTGGCCAGTCTCTGCGGTCTCTTCTATCAAAGTTTGAATTTGCTGTATGTGTCTTGTGTTTTTCTGCTCATGTGTAAACTGTGGGTTTCTCATGGTCGAGTTCTTTTGTTCACGGATGCTGATCATCATCAATTTCTTCTTGTGTGCTTTCCAGGATCTGTTGGAGTTTTCTGCATTGCATGCTCTCGACGTAGCAAATGAAAAAAACAAACGAAATCTTGTCGCCCAGATCGCAGCGCATTTTGTATGTCTCTCTCTCTCTCTCTCTCTCTCTCTCTCTCTCTGGTTTGTTGTTGTCGCGCTTGGATTCAAAACAGCCACTCACGCACTCATTGTATTTTGTTGATGTGCGAAAAAACAAAAAGCCTCGTGGATTGACGCACGGCGATTATTCAAAGCTGGACTTCATTGCATTTCGAGATTTCCGGGTATTTAACAAACAATGGAAAGCGTATTCCGCGAAAAAGTCACGATCGCCGCTGTTCTCGGAGAAATCAATGCAGTTTGTTGCGATGTTTGAGACGCACTTCACTCGCTTCATTACTTGCCACATGTCAAGGTCGAGCTGCTGTGTCCCCGACTCTGGATTGAACGGACTGTTGCTGCGAATTCATGTCCCTTCCACGAAAACAACAGTACTGCTCTCGTTTATACCTTCGACTCCGTATGTGTTGATTTGCGTTCTCCCGGCCGCCTCCAGTGCTGCGCGTGCCTCTGCAGCACTAAATGGACGAGGGGCAGGGTCTCTTATCCAGACTGTTCTGTCGTCGCTGTCCAACGCATTTGGCATCAGCGAATTAGAAGAGATGGTCTTGTTCGGAAAGGATGCGGCGAGCTTGTGGAAGTTGCTTCTCAGCAGCTCTCAAATGGGCTTGGTTTCGTCCTTAGTTGCCGGAAGTGCTGCGCTAGGTAACGTTCCTACGTCCATGATTGATGACGGGAAAATGAACCACTGCTACAATGATGCTGCGGAACGTCAGTTGGATGGAGCACGATCTTCCAAACGGCTGAAGACTGCGCAAACGCAGTTTTCCGTCTCGTCTGCGGAAACTCCGGTATTGGAAAGAGTTGTTCTTCGAATAGAAAAGACGGTCGCAATTGAAGTCGACGGGAAGTCGGTGCTTGCAGGATTGAGACAAATGGTGGTGGACGGACTCATCAATGTGGATGAAGAAGCAAAGACTGTCCGCAGCGTGTGGTCAAAGTTGTGGTCGAGCAAGACAAATGTCGTTGCGGTCCAAAATGATGATGAGGACGAGGAGGATATCTTGCTTAGCGACGACGGCGACAACGACGACGAGGAGCAGCATCAAATCGGGTTTTTGGACGAAAAGTCGTTGTCATCACAACAACCCAACATGCTACAATCGAATATCCAGCAATCGGAATCGCAACTTCCGACGCAGACGCAGACGCCGATGCCAACTCTCACTCCAATTCACTCCCCACGCGCGGCGTTGGAAGCCGCAGAAACAGAAATCGTGTCGCAATAAACCATTTTCAAGCCACACTTTATGTTCAATGTCAACGTACCAGTGCATCACTCTTTTCGAGACCGATCGGACTTCATTGCATCTTCAAGCAACGTCTGCCCCTGAGGGTCAATGCAAGACAGCTCACGGAATCCTGCGTCTCCAACCACGCAAATTTCATAACCATCCGGATCCCCCAAGATGGCCACATGCACGGATGCTTTTCCTGGAGTGTCCAATTGGACAAACGGAGTGAGAACAGAGCCCCCATGCTGCACTGCTCGTTCTTCATACTTGCCCTGCTTTACATCTTGGACCGCAAACGCTATCCGACCATACGACTCTGCATGCCTCACCTCTTGCTTCTTATCAAAGGCAATGCGGAAAATCGGCTCCGACGTCGTAACCAACACCAGGGTCTCATCAGACTTGTGGTCCACATCCAAGTCCAACACCGCAGTCCAAAACGCAGCAGTCCTGTCCAGATCCGTTGCAGCAAGCGTGATTTTCCGCACCACGCGTTCCTCGGTCTGTTCAGGAAAAGATGACCTTGACGGGAGTAGGTTGAAGCGGAAGCCGTCAGGCGCATACAGTGCCATCTTGGAAGCCAGCGATTTGCACGAAATGTCAATCCCAACAAAGTCGTTGCCAAGGTCATAGTATGTAATCGGGTAGTTGTACGTGAGCTCAACAACAAAATGGTCGTCTTCAGAACCATACCCGATCATGGTCTTGCTCCAAGCACCATCGTACCGACCATTGCAAGCAGCTTCGCAGCCCTTTTGAAATTCTTCATGACGCAGCGTCTGCATCCTGAGGATGTCAGTGTAGAAAGGAATCGTCGCTTTCCGAGACGCAACTTTAAACACCCAATGAAGCGCTCTTGGAGCCGCATGGATCGGCGTCATCCTCCTCTGGAACTGGCTTCCTTCACGTAAAGAATATGCACAAACTCAAAATACCCAGAAGGAAAAAGAAGTGATGGAATCGAATGTACTCTCGACATCCTTTCCCCCCCAAATTCCCCTTCCTGCCGTTCTCGAGTGGTACTTGATGCAACTCCTCCACGCAATCCGTTACGGTCCACTACTGTAAGGAAACCATCTCATAATCCAGAGGTAAACATTTCGTAACGCATTGTTTTGGTTTTTCTTCCTGTATTTTCTCGTTCGTTTTTACTCCGAGTATGCATCATTCAAGAAATTGATCAAACCAGTGTTTTTCCCCCCCATTTTTTCTTCTTCTTCTTGTTCTTGTTCTTGTTCTTGTTCTTGTTCTTGTTCTTGTTCTTGTTCTTGTTCTGCTGCTGCTGCTGTTGTTGTTTGTGCAGAGCATAGTTTTCTCGAGTAAAGGTCACAACGCTATGCCGACTGAGCTGTTTTGTCTGGTGCCGGACGCGCTTTCGTCTGCCGTGCCGCTTGTCAAGTGGGACCCAACAGGAACGCTGTTTGCAGTGTCTCGAAGTCGGGGTGTTTTGATCCATGCTCGATCCGGCAAGCTTCTCCACGACCTCCCAATAGCCCCGAGTACAAAGGCAGTTGTCAAGTCGATGGAATGGGATTGTGACGGAGCCGTCTTAGCGGTTCTCTATGACGGCTCTTCAACAGTTGTTTTGTACGACATTCATTCGAAAAAGACAGAGACGTTGGATGTGAAGCTCAAGGACGTTACGTTGATTGTATGGTCGACTTCAGGCCCGCAGTTGGCGATTGGAACGGCAAAGGGTAACCTTGTGATTTACAACCGAAAGACAATGAGGAAGTACCCTGTCATAGGAAAACACTCAAAGAAGATCACGTGCGGCGCCTGGTCCAAGGATGGCAGACTTGCTCTGGGGTCGGACGACAAGGAGCTTACAGTTTCAAATGCAGAAGGAGATCTGATTTTCCAAGGCTCTGTTGCTGCTGAACCTTCCGAGATTCAATTCGCGCAGAGTAAGAATGCGTCGTCGAGCAATCAAGGGAACAGCAGATCCGTGGTCAAGTTCGACTCCACGGTTTCGGTGAATGTTGGAGGAAGATCGTTGCTGTTACATGAGATTGGTAGTCAGACACAGCCGACGGAACTGGTTTTCCAAGCGAGGTACGGACCTATTGTCTCCCATTCGTGGTTCGGAGATGGTTACATTCTTGTCGTCTTTGCAGGAGGTTTTGTCGCACTGATGTCTACACACAGGGCGGAGATTGGACAAGAAGTGTTTTCAACGAAAGTCCTCGATTCTGCGTACGTGATGTGCGTCCACCACGATCTGGCGAAGGTTGCCATTTGTGGTGACGGCGGCATCCGGTTCTTGAACCTTTCGGACCTGCAGAACATTCATGAAGAAAGGTCAGATGCCATTGTTGTGTCAGCGAGAGTCGAATCGATGTCGTGGTCTCCAGATGGGCAAGTGCTTGTGTATGCCACTGGAGATGGGAAAGTGCGGGGGTCGCTGACGCATGTTTCGAGCGTCAGCGCTCTGTGTGTCTATCCCGAATCTTCCATCCTGAATTCTCTTTCCATGCTGAATTCCGTCACTGCAGGGTCCAATTCCAGTTTGTCGTGGAAGCTTGGTGCAAACGGGGGACTTGCGGTTTCAGTTGCAGTCATGGCATCTTTGCGGCAAGTCGCTGTTTATTTTCTTCATCCCAGTCAAATGGTATCCGGTGCTGAAGAGCCGCCGTCGAGCGCAAAACTCTTGCAGGTGGATCTGGAGCCCTCGATGCTTGCTCTTGGACCAAAGCATGTTGGAGTTGCTGCTCACTCACGGGTTGATTTCTATTCTTTGACCGGGAAGCTGGATGTAATTCGAAAGGAATACAACTCGGTTGTCACCAGCGTCTGCATTAGTGATACGCATGCCTCTGTACTGACAGATTCCGGCCAGCTAGTGCTGCATTCTCTTTCCGGGAACGCTCGAGAAATGGAGTCAGACGAACGGTCATTTCCAGATAGCGGAGTGTCCTCCTCCGAAAGCAGTGGTCAGACAGGAATCTCTGCCCACTGCCTTGTTGCAGGATACCTTGTGTTTGCTACGAAAAATGGCGTACTGTGCATGTATTCACTTGCCGACCGAACGGTTGTTGCTGAAACTCGTGTCGAAGGATCTCACGTTGTTTCTCTGAGCGTGCATCCGTTAGCAGCTTCTCGAATTGGTCTTGTTCTTGCTTCGGGGGATGTTGCTGTCTACTGCCCGTTGGAGGATCGACTTATTTTTGCTCCTAAATTGGACGATGATCCTCAGGGCATTTCAAGTTCGACAACCGCAAGCGTGAGTTCGTCAAGCATTGCGGGACGGCGAGTGAACGTTGGGTCTCCTCGGATGGTTTGCTGGCCGTATCCGGACGTGATGCTGGTGTCGACAGATTCCCATGTTTTTTTATATACTGTATATCCATTTTCACGAACTGGCACTCGAGTGGATCTCGTGCGTGATCCCTCCGACCAGTTTGTGTCCGTGTATGCCACGAAGCGCCCGAGCTCGTTTGGGCAATTCCTGTCTGCAAATGGCCATCTTGTATACGGCCTGTTGAAGGCATCTGGTCGCGTTGCCACGTATCCTGTTGATATCCTGTCCCTCATGACTTCGTCGTCTTCTTCGTCTTCATCATCATCATCATCATTATCATCGGTATCAGCAGCAGGAACGATTGTCCATTCTGCAAGCAGTGTGGCAGGCATACAAATGCAGTGCATGGCCAGCTTGGCAGTGGGACGTGTTGACGAAGCCTTTGAATTTGCCGATCGTATTGTTGGACCAACCTCGTCGACGGTTCCGTCCAGTTCCTTCAGTCCAAACTCTTCTCAGCCGTCTCCGGGATCCAGTGAAGCAATTCGAGATGAGCTGCTACGAAGAATTGAAACGAGGGCACTTGGATTGTTGCAGGTTCCCCTGGCACGTAGATGCATGATTCGTCGTGGTGATTTCGCGTCTGCTGGTGCCTTGGATCGCATGCTTGGCTCGCAACACGGGGTTGGGGACGAACTGCGACTGATCTCCGGACATCTGAGCAGGTGGAATGATGATTACGATCGAGCGCACGAGGCGTACGTGGCATCTTCCAATCCGCAACTTGCGCTGGACATGAGACGACAGATGGGCCAGTATGATCGAGCAATCCAACTTGCAGAGACTCACGCGCCCGAGTTAGTGCCGCGTGTGCTTGTTGACTGGGCACAAGCTCTGGAGTTCAAAGGAGAGGCACGGCAGGCATTAGAGTGTTATGAACGTGCTTCTCGCGAAAAGGAGCACATTTCCACTATGAATGAATTAGAGGGCGTTGCAGATGCTCCGGTTTTAAAGAAATCATCGACTCAGACTGTTTCGGCGAACAAGCAAAGTTCTGCAGGAACGCTTCCAGCGGACTCCGTGGGCGATTATGAGATTGCCTCCGGAATGGCGCGTTGTTTGTTGCGCACCGGGGATGTACGCGCCGGGCTTGGGATTGCCTCGCAGTGGGCCACTGGGACCCTGTATGCTGAACTTGGAGCAATTCTGGAAGAGTCAAAGCAGTACGCAGAAGCTGCAACGTGTTTTGAAAAGGCCGGGTTGTTGGATCGTGCTGCTGCGATTCATCTCGCGGCAAAGAACTACGCTGCTGCGAAACCCTTGCTATTCTCCAACACACCGTCTGCTGCTAACAGTTCTTCGAGTAATACGCGGTTGCTGTTGCAGTACGGTCGTGCTCGAGAGAGCGAAGGCAAGTTGAGCGATGCAGCCGAGGCATTTGAAAGAGCTGGAGACCTTGTATCGTGGGCGCGATTGCTTGCGTTCTCCGTATCCGGTACTGCGGGGCTTGGGGGTAACGTATCCCAATCCATGTCTTCGTCAACTGCGTCGCTGTCCATGTCTTCTGCCTCTCCGCTGCCTCCAACTTCTGGTTCGAGCCGTGGGGAGACAGTGGAGAAAGGATGTGTGCAACGCTGTCTTGCAGCGGTCCGGAAAACTCCGATCGCAGAAGCTGCCCGACACGTTGCCTCTTACTGCCGAGCAACAGGCGACATTCGTGGAGCCGTCGAATTCCTGCTGCTCGCAAGGGACACGGTGTCTGCCCTCGAAGTCGCTCGTACTCACCATGTTGTGGATCTGTTGGCTGCTCGAATCGGATCCATGGGTTTGGAAGATGATGATAATCTTTGTCGGTCGATGGCACGATATTATGAGGAACGTGGAAAGAAGCGACGCGCGGGCCGGTGTTGGGAACTGGCTGGGGAGCACGAGCGAGCATTGCAGCTTTATATCTCCACTGTTTCTGCATTGGGTGGAAGCACCACGAACAACAAGGGCAAGGCAACGGAGACATTGGATGAAAATGGCGGAGGAGCCTCGACAGGCTTCGGCGTTGATGTTCGTGCAGTTATGCTTGCCGACGACTCGCTGACATCCTTTGCAACGGATGCTTCGTACTGGGATGATGACTCGACGGACGCCTGCCTTCGATCAGCTGTCGCGCTCGTTGGCCGGGCACGTCGCGATTCGCTGACGTCAGCACTTGTTGATTTTCTGTCTGGCGAATCCGACGGGCAGCCCAAAGACGCTGCATATATCCTTGCGCTGTACCTTGCTCTTGGGTCGTATCCACAGGCATCGCGCACTGCTGTCTTCCTGTCGCAGAAGGAGCAGGAACTCGGCGCATATCGCAGAGCGCATGACATCCTGCAACGAACGTATGTTCAGCTGAGAACTGCACGAGCGCACATTCCCCGAGAACTGCGACAGTCTCTTGCCCTGCTTCATTCGTACATTCTTGTCAAGCCCGTAGTGAAATCGCAAGACCACCTCCGTGCAGCAAGACTGCTTCTGCGTGTTGCTCGCTCAATCAGCAAATTCCCGGCTCATGTTGTTCCGATTTTGACGTCGACCGTGGTGGAGTGTCAGCGTTCGAATCTGAAAAAGGCAGCATTTGAGTATGCATCTGTGCTGGTGCGTCCGGAATATCGAAACCAGATTGCGGAGGCGTACAAGCGCAAAATCGAGTCCATTGTCAGAAATGCAAAGAAGGAAGACTTGGCGATACCGACTGACAGCTCGGGGACTGCCGGGGTAGGTGAGGATGAGCAAGAAACGCTTCCTTGCCCCGCCTGCAATTATGACAACGTCCCAGTGTCCAAGCTCGACTGTCCCTCTTGTCGAGCCTCGCTGCCGTATTGCAGTGCTTCTGGTATGCATTTGTGCGGTGATGCCCATGCAAAGCCTCTTGGAGGAGTTACGTTCTGTCCTCACTGCCGTTTTCCTGCCTTCCGAGACGAGTTGTGCAAGTACCTCGATGCAGAAGATAGCCGGTGTCCAATGTGCAATGAGGCTGTCAGCAAGGGTGATCTGGAGGCTGTGCAGGACGTGATGTCTTGGCTAGCCGTCGAAGAGAAGGAGCAAGAGGAAGTTTCCGAGAACAGGTCTGCTACGGACTCTTGATCACTACCATCACCACCACCAATAACAACAAGAAATGATAATGATAATACGAAAAAAAGGACTCCATTTGTCTATCACATTTATCGAGATGCGAACACGCGTGAGCGGGGAACAAGGGAATGCCTCCGAGAACCGTGTGCGAATGCTATGCGTAGGATGCGTGAGAAACGTTCACATCGGACGGAAGAGACCAAAGACGAATGACGGTCGCATGCCCCCTGGGGACATGAGGAAAGCTTGATCTTTGAAAAGGCCGCCGAGCACCTCCAAGCATTTCGTATCAAAAAGTCCACTTGTTTGATGTTTCCAGCAGTAAATTAACAACAATTCAGCGGCAGAGCACACCATAGTCAATTCAATGACCCCGAGAGTTGGCGACGATGGCGATTACAATTCGTCTGGTGTCGGTGCATGCTCTTTCCACCAACTTTTGTGCACATACAGGCGGCCGCCTCTCCCAACAAATCCAATGGGACGTTTCCGAAGCCCGCCAAGCCTTTGTGTGGCCACAAGCGACTGCACTGTTTTTTCGACAATTGCTTCATATCGATTTCCGCGCTCAAACTGCATCTTTGTGTACTGCAACCGCGGTGCACCAACCCGCCATGGATGCGCATGCGGCGCCTTCTCCTTCATCACAGCATCCAGCAAGTCACGCGGCTCTTCGTAGCCACGTATTTGCCGCGAATCCAAAAGTCCCTGCATTGCATTTTCCGGATCATCCATCGTGTCAAAGTATGCATCCTCGTCCAGAGCGGAAAACGCGTCTTGAAACTCGGAAATGCATTGTGACTTGAGGGACCGGTTGCACTGCGACGCAGAGGCAGAGGCAGAGGCAGAGGCAGAGGCAGAGGCAGCACCGTCATTGAGCTTATGAGCTCGCGATCCTTTTGATCTATGATGTTTCGACGATGCAGGCGCCGGTGGTTGAAGAGACGTCAAACAGGAGTCAATAATGGCCTTCTTCTCGTCGTCAAGCAGTCGAAAAGAAGGACCAAGACCAAGACCCAATTCCACGTCCGCGTCTGCTTCTGCTTCTGCTTCTGCTTCCGCATCCGCGCGCGAAGACGCACCCTCTTCGGGCCGACGCAGCAGTCCATTGGACTCAAGTATGTTCTCCGACCGATCAACCAGCGCCATCCGAAATGCAAACAACGGCACAATTTGCGAACCTCGAATCATCCACAGAAAACGAAAAGCAGCCATATAGTATGCAATCTCCAAGATCTTGAACGGATCCTTTTGTGACATCCCACTCCGCGCAGCATCGGCAGCACCGTCATCATCAGCACCCTCTTCGTCCTCATCTGCATTCTCCGTCTCGACAGGCTGCAAATTGTACTGCGACTGGTATACAGCCGACGATGTCGACACGCCCGGAAAGTGCTTCTCAAGCTTCTCAAGCAGCTCGCGAACCTGTGCTTCCAATATTTGCGCACTCGTCACAACGTATTCCTTCTTTGCAATCTCGCGCTCCTTGACTTTGGCCATGAGTTCGCGCAGAACCTCCATGTCTTCGCGCACCTGCTTCAGAGCGAGCAGCGCCTCGCCATTGTTCTTCCGATCGACTCGCTTCCGCTTGTAGTCTTCATCTTCCACTGGCCGAAACGCCGCATACGGATCATCGTCCTTCTCCGAAGGCGGCATGAAAAACGCCCGCAACAGCGGCTTCCCACATGGGTATTTTGTCGTCCTTTCATCCTTATCCCGCTGTGGAATCCGGCTTATTCGCTTAGATTTCCAGTAGTGATACACGGCAACGTTCGCAGGTGTCTTTGAAGCAACAGTCTCCAGCGAGATCCACGACGTCTGGAACGCCTGGCTCTTCTCCAGCTTGTCCATCAGCTGCTCGGCACCATCGACCGTCAGACCCTTCACAGTCTTGCACTTCGCGTCAAGCCACACTTCATCCTCATCGTCAAAATCATACTCGACCCGCGATGAATAAGGATCATACTCCGTCTCTGCCCATCATGCACAAAAACGTCCCAGACACACGCCCCCCAGACTTTCTGTTTAGTCTCCCGATTGCCACACAGAACAAACACAAGCCAATGACAAGAAGAAAGATTTTGGCGATGGTAGTGAAAAGAAAGCGTGCATACCTTGAGGATGGATGTAGTGTTTAGGAGGGTGAAAGGGATCTCTTGGGACCTCTACGCTGATTTCGTGGACAATAGGAACATCGATCTCCACCTTCCTCCGGGGTGCGTGGATCGCGTCCAAAACCGCCAAATGCTAAAAAAAACCAAAAAATCCACTGTAAGCAACTACGACAGGCAACTTCCTCAAGAAAGACAAAAGCACAAGAGAGAAAGACACATGCTTCTTTGGTTTCCGGGTCGACGGTCTCGAGCGCTGCTTGCTCGGCGTCCGTGTCGAAGAAAAGCACCGGAATAGGCCTTTCAGCGTCAATTCGTCGCTCTCGAAACGAACGAGAAGTCATTCGCGAATTTTTGTTTTTTTTTAATAATAATAAAATATAGTCATTCAATTATATAGAAGTGTCCTTTCTTCCTTGTCCCGCTCGACCGAACACACCATCGTGAAACCGCATTGTCCATCGATCCAGCCATCATCGAAGGGAAATCAAGCACAAGTCAAAAAAACAAAAAAACACCCCGGCAGCATCAATTGATAGTAGATTTCTTTCCACTCCGTTTCCCCCTCTTCCCAAGTCCGGACCTTCCATTGTTATTTGAATGTTTTTCCACCTCCAAAGGAAATTCAACATTCAGTTCGACTAATAGAAGCAGTAGTAGTGGTACTCGGTGCACTGTGGGTTTAGGGGTGGTTCGCGTCGTCCATGGAAAAGGCAAAGAACAAGCTGCTGATTCGAAATGCGGCTCAGCTTGTGTGTGTCGCAAACAGTCGGGAGATAATGAAGATTGGTTCTGAAATGTCCGACGTATGTCCTCAGTTTTAGTCTTTTTGGATTCTATATAATGAATTGTTTATGGAAGACGACGGTTGGGTCGTGATGTTCTTGGGTGGGACTTACAACGACGATGACGACGAAAAGGTTTGTATAATTGAGGATGGTGCGGTAGTTGTGAATGAGCTTGGGCGGATTGAAGCTGTGGGACTGACGAGCGCTGTGTTGGCGCGATACTCGATTGGAGAGTTTGAGACGGTGTTGGATGCGACGGGGCTCTCGGTGGTTCCTGGGCTTGTGGATGCACATACGCATCCTGTTTGGGCGGGAGACCGCGTGAGTGAGTTTGCGATGAAGCTTGCAGGTGCGACGTACATGGACATCCACAGGGCGGGCGGCGGCATCCACTTCACGGTGCGGCACACGCGAGAGGCTGCGTTTGAGGAGCTTGTGAGGCTTTCTGCAGGGAGGTTCGACAAGATGCTGTCGCATGGAACGACGCTTGTGGAAGCGAAGTCTGGGTATGGTCTGGAAGTGGACACCGAAGTGAAGATGCTGAGAGTACTGCACGAGATTAAGAAGAGCCACCAGATTGATGTTGCGGTCACGTTCCTTGGGGCACACTCGGTTCCGCACGATCTCACGGAGCAGCAAGCGACTGAAAGAGTGGTACATGAGATGCTGCCTGCGATCAATGGTCTGCGAAAAGAAGGGAATCTCACTGTGGACATGATTGACGTGTTCCATGAACAGGGCGTGTTTGGGACTGACTCCACACGAGAGATTCTCGAGGCCGGCTGCGAGTGTGGACTGAAGGCTAATTTCCACGGAGACGAGCTGCATGCGATGGGCTCGGGAGAACTCGCAGGTCATCTGAAGGAATGCTTGGCGGTCTCGCATCTCGAGTGCATCTCTGGCCAAGGAATTTCAACTCTGGCGATGAAAAAGATTGTTGGCGTCATTCTGCCTACCACCATCTTTGTCCTTCGGTTGTCTCCACCGCCTGTGCGCCAGATGATCGAAAGTGGGGTACCCATTGCGCTGGGTTCTGACTTCAATCCAAATGCGCACTGCTTCAGTATGCCGCTCGTGATGAACTTTGCTTGCGTTCTGTGCAAAATGTCGATGCCAGAAGCGCTGGTGGCTGCGACGTTGAATGCAGCGGCGTCCATTGGAAGATCACGGGAGCACGGGTCGATTGAAGTTGGGAAATGGGGCGATTTTGTCATTGTCAACAGTCCACGCTGGGAGCATCTTGTCTATCAAATGGGAGATGTTCCAATTAGGGCGGTTATCAAGAAGGGAGTTGTTGTGCGGGATGCTTTGAAACGATAAAGGATTTTTAAAAAAATCCTTCCACCCAATCGAGTGGGAGGCGAGGCGAAGCGAGGTGACGTACCTGTTTTCTCGTATTTTTTTAATTAATTAATTAATTTCTAAATTGATAGGTTATTTGTGCTCCATGGTAGTGAATTGGTGTCGTAGGGAGGCTAAGACTGCTGCGCAAATCGGCGATTCGGGGAACCGGAGAGCGGCCGTGTTTGGTATGCTGTGGGAGACGTCGTCGCGTGGGAATGGCTTGGTGATCGTGGGCCTGCAGAGGCATGGGATGCCGACCGAGAATGTCCTCTGGGAAGGCTGGTCATGTCGATCTCGGACTTTGTGAGGATTTTTGACGCGCTGGAAATCTCTGCTCGCAACGATCCCAGCAGATGCGACGTTGTGGATTTGTGGCGCTGGACCTTCTGCAAGTGGTTTTGCAGCGTGACGACCTCACGCATCAGCCGTTCGATGTGTTCCTGCTCCGGAGTAAACTGCAGCGACAAGAAGGTCTGCGTGTCTCTGTTTTCTGTTTTCCGAATTTCCTCCACGAATCGCTTCAGTTCGTCCTGCGACTGTTTTTCCTCTGCTTTCTTGAGGATGCTTGCGATGCACGCTTCAGCATGTTCCTTTGTCGTTTCCCATCTCTTCACAACGTCCAGATCTAGAATCTGATGTCGTCCGTAAATAATCCGATCTTTCTCTCCCATCAGAAGGTCTGTTTTGGACCCGAGGTCGATAATCCGCTCTGCACGCGTCACGGAGTCCGGGCCGGTTTTCCACTTTGACGTCTCTTTGAGCAAATTGGAAATTCGGTTTTCAAGTTGCGTTACCAACTTGATGTCCTCGGCTGAAAGCGAGGACATGATGGACGGCAGTCCGCTGGAAAGAAGCTCGCGCGTTTTCAGTCGTGCGGCAGACTTTCCAGCGTCGGAGTTCCATTCTCCGGGATACGCCTCCCCTTCGCTCTGCAAGTTCTCCAAATACTTGTCGCACACAATCGACATGCTCTTCAGTACCGTAAGATGCTTGCGGACCGTCTCGTCCATTCCTCCAAACACGGACTCTTTGATCACGCTTTGGACCAGCACTGCAAGCTGGCTGACTTCCAGTTGTTGAACCGTCACGACCTGCCCCTCTGTGTTCTGGTTGCTGGTGCTGCTTTGGAGGGATTTCGTTGCAGGTTCGACGGCCAGGGTCTTTTCGACGCGTGTTTGGTCAACTGTCCGGGTGTCGTGTGGACGGGAAAACAAGGGCTGTGACGGTGGGCGGACGCCGCAGAACAGCGCATCATCATACCGCTGACTGTGTACTCCGAACGTCATGTCGATCCATCGGGGAAGATAACATGTGGCCTCCTCACGTTCCATGATTCGCTGAAACTCAAAGAACTGCTGACTTCCACTTCCGAATACCGACTCCTCGGAGACGAGAAACCCTGTCGAAGAGATGTTTTCGATTGCGATCTCGAAGCCGTGTGTGGCGGCGAGGGCGGCAACATCGGGGGCGACCTCGAAGTTCATCGCGACGAATACTTGAGCATCGGACACTGGGCGAGGGGTCATCCATGTGCTCACGGCTTTGGGATCTGGGTACAACGGAAAGTAGTCCAGGAAGTTTCGGTTTCGTCCACTCTTATGATTTAGAATGCGCAGGTAGGCGAGGTTGGTGATGCTATGCAATTTCCACAGCTTTGTAGCCTCCTCAAGCGATACGTCTCGTGACTGCACCGTCGCACATATCCTAGACATACCGTCGGTGAACGCGCCACTTGATTTTGGAAACTTCAGACAATATGACCCGTCCTGCGCAGTTTCAAAGGATGCTACAAGGCTCAGCTGTCGAGATGCATGGTCCATGATGCACATTGCTGTGATTTTTGTGGTTGGAATTTCCACGGAGTCGAATATAGGATTGGGCACGTGCGCTGTGATCCGCAGTCTATCCTGCGTTGTCGTCGTCGTCGTCGAGACAATTGTGGCCCAACAGCTGATTTCCACCATTGGAAACAAAAGGCAGCAATCGACAACCTGGCACTCCGGAGCAAAGATTCTTCGATGCCGCTGGACGTTTTGCGCAATGGCCTCGACGACTTCATCCAGCTCATGCTTCTTCTCACGCACTAGACTGAGTTTGGATGCCAGACTTCTGAACTCACCGGAGTCGTCGCAGACGAACACGAACTGGACGTCGTGCAACTGGCTGATTTCCTTTTGCTCCCATTTCAGCATTTTTGGCTCAAAGAGAAATGCCACGACAGCCGACGTAGACAATACGCACGACAGCTGCTCGTCGCTGCAGACCACGCCCTCGAGCGCATCCAGCGGTATCTGCAGAATCGCAAGCTGCCGGCTCGTTGGTTCGAGATACACGTTCAAAGTAGTGAACCACAGCCAGCATTCCAAAAGCGAGCTGCGCTCTTTCCAGTCGGGATTCATCGTCCAAACTGCAGAATCTGGCTGGAGCCATATGCGCACACACTCCACAACAGTCTCTTCCGTCGACATGAGCACCGAGTGAAGCCGGGTTCCAAAGCACTCGTTCATCCTCCGTCTCTGCACGTTATCAACTGTTCCCTCAGTTTCACAATGCCAGTCGGCCAAACCGTCAGAAATGGGAATTTACTTCATTTCATTTTTCCGTTGATGCCTTCTGTTTTTGGTCCGATAAGCGAGGCAGCTCGATTCCATCTGTCGTAGACAGTCTTCGGAAGTAATTACGGCGGTTAGGTTTGGATGTCCCTGCGGCCGTTCCGTTTTTCCCAATTTTTTAATTCATTCTTCATTCTTCATTCTTCATTCTTCATTCTTCATTCTTCATTCTAATCAAGAAGATGTCGTTGTTGAAAAAGGCACTGAAGGGTGCTGCAGAACATACGGCTGCAGCTACAACGGCTTCCGGGTCGTCGCCATTGAGCAAACGTTCCGAGACGGTCTCAAGTAGTGCATCAGTTGTTCAAAGGCCGGCTGTGGCTTCGAGCTCAGCGACACCGACATCCACATCTCCCTCAGCATCCGCAACTCTGGCTGCGTCGGCGTCTGGGTCAGGTGGAGCCAAGAAACTGTGGCAGAAGGCTCGGACTGCAGCAAAAACAACCGCGATCTTATCCGATGCAGCTTGTATGATGTTACATGCCATTCATCTGGTCATGCGATATTATGACCGTTATTCTTTTCTTTTTTTTTCCCCCTTCTTTTTTTTTTTTTTTCACGCTCCGCATGACGGTGACTGTGAACGTGACTGCGAATACAACAATGAGAGAAGCTGTGCTAATGTTACGTGTTGTTGTATGAACAAATGAACGGTTGCAGTGGTTCCCGGGAAAATATATTCGTGGGGGCTAAGTGATTTTGGACAGCTTGGACATGGGTCGCGAGAGAACCTTCACACACCGCGCGTGATTGATGACATGCGAGGATTGATTATCCGGCACTTGTCTGTGGGATCCAAGCACTGTGTCGTTGTATCGGAGAACGGCGACTTGTTTTCGTTTGGGCTGAACGAGTATGGGCAGCTTGGAGACGGGACAGTGCAAGCCGCGATGCGACCCGTTCACGTTGGTGAGAAGCTCGGGAAGAAGTTCGTGCAAGCAGCGTGTGGTGAGATCCATTCGCTTGCACTGACCGACAGCGGGCAAGTGTATGCCTGGGGAGGGTCTTCGCTTGGCCAACTTGGACTTGGGGACACGGGAAACCAGCTCTCGCCGCGGCTAGTAGAGCCGCTGTCACACGTGTTCATCACCTCGATTTGCGCGGGATCTGGACATTCGGCAGCAATCTCAGATGACGGGCGGGTGTACATTTGGGGCTGGGGAGAGCATGGCCAGCTCGGCCTCGGGGATCTAGGAAATCAGCTCACTCCGCGGTGGATCGAGTACTTGCAGGGCAAGAACGTACGGGCTGTTGCATGCGGAGAAGCCCACACTATGGCTCTTACGGAGAGCGGTGAGCTGTTTTCGTGGGGAAACGGAGAAGATGGACGACTTGGACATACCGCATACGGCAAATCGCTGTTTCCCGGACTTGTCCAGTCGGCTTTTGGCCGGGCCCGAGTGTCCGCTGTTGCTTGCGGGGATGAATTTTCAGTTGCAGTTACGGAGACGGGAGAGGTCTGGTCTTGGGGCCGGGGGTTGGAGGGACAGTTGGGAACAGGAGCAATTCGAAACGAGACATTACCGGTACTAATCGCGGGTCTCAAGGAGCAGTTCATCACCAACGTCTGCTGCGGATATAAACATGCCATGGCCGTGACCGACAAGGGAGCGGTGTATTCGTGGGGCTTGAATTTGAACAGCCAGCTTGGAATCGGCGCTTCAAAGGACGAGTACCGCGATACACCGCAGCTGCTGAAATCTCTGGAGGGAAAGTGCATGCGGCTCATCTCAGCAGGAGGAGACTCCTCTGTTGTCGTCGCCGGAGGATCGATAGTGCTGCCTACCAATCTGTTTAGTGCGGGCGATGGATCGGCTGGTGCCCTCGGATTGGAAAGCATGGAGACCGAGCAGGTACTGCAGCCCGTAAGTTCGCTGGATGGCAACAAGATCTCTTATGCGGCTGCGGGAGTAGCACATTCTGTGGTCGTCATGGAAGACGGCACTGTATATAGTTGCGGAAGGAATGATGCCGGGGCACTGGGAATCGGAATCAAGCCCAATGCTGACGAGCGTGGCCAAGAGAGCATACTCCCGTCACCACAGCTTATCCAAGAATTTGTGTCCAAGAAAAAGGTCATCCTGCGGATTGCCTGCGGAGCAGGCCACACACTTTGCCTGTCATCGACTGCGAACGTCTTTGGATTCGGTTATAATTTCAACGGGGAACTCGGACTCGGCCACCGTGATCACGTTGCATCACCGGAGTTGATTCGACATCTGGAGGGCCGCGGAGTCATGGATGTGCAGTGCGGTTGGAACTCTTCTGCTGCCGTTACCGACACCGGAGATGTGTATACCTGGGGTTCGAACGGATTCGGCCAGCTGGGCCACGATTCGACAAACGACGAAAACCTTCCGCGGCTTGTCAAATCCATTGTATCCAAGCAGATTGTTGCAGTGAGCTGTGGCCGCTGTCATATGGCGGCCATCTCCTCGGATGGAGTTGCGTACACCTGGGGTCTCAACAACAACGGCCAGCTGGGCCACGGCGACACCACAATCTGCCTGACTCCGCGCGTTGTTTCTGGATTTGTCGGCAGAAAAGTCGTCGCCGTGGCTTGCGGTTCGTCTCACACCTGCATGATTCTCGACACCGGGGAACTCTACACTTGGGGCTACGGAAATTCCGGTCGCCTGGGTCACGGGGATTCGAAGGATGCCTTAGAACCCAGGCTTCTCGACGGATTTGCATCCCGCAGGATTACCAAAGTGTTCTCCTCTTCTGTTGCCTTTCATACGTTTGCAGTTGACGAAGATGGGACGCTGTATGGATGGGGAGCCGGGAAACACGGCCAACTTTCGTCCGCCAAGTTCGAGAATGAAAAGGTTCCGATTCCCATTCGTGTGCTCGGTACCATGCAGATCACCCACGTCGCGTGCGGCGCCAAGCATTCGTGTGTCGTAACAAAGCCTTCTCTGCGATTCGAGCGGTTTCGTTTTGATTCCATCCCTTCGGGTTCATCATCATCATCATCATCCGCATTGTCGGATTCCAAGCGAGCAAAGTCACCAGGGTCGATGTCGGTTCGCAGCAGAGCAACGACTCCGGAGCGTGGTGGGGCAGGGAATCTGAGCAGCCGTGGACCGGGATTGAGCTCTGCTGCTGAAATTTCCTCTCTGGTGCAAAAAGAGCATCAGAAAGACACGGAGATGCTTCGGGACCAGCTTGATCGCATGAAACTTCGGAATGCGGAGCTTCGAGAAGAGATTGAAGGTCTTCGTGTATCGAATCTGCATCTTTCTGGAGCCAAAGTGGATGATCTGCAACTTGATGCGCTGGATCAACTGAAGGAGCAGTTCATGAGGAACTTTGGCAAGATCGAGTCGGCCAAGGAAGCGATCATCAAGACCGACATGAAGGACAAGGAAAAAGCACAGCTCCAAGAAATGGAGCGCATCTACACGGAGATTCTCAAACGTGCAAAGACAAAAGAGAAGCATGTCCAGGAAGCGCTCCTCAAGCTGCGCGATGTCACGCGATCTCTGGAAGAAAAAATACGCATTCTTCGAGAAGAAGTCGCCAACATCCAAGAGCAGAATCGTCATGTCCAGCTGCTGCGCGACGAAATCCAGGCGGATTCCGCACGATGCTCTGCCGTGGAAGACCACCAGCAGTTCCTTACGGCGCTCGAGAGCCAGCTGCGAGACAAGATCGCCTCGGAGCAGAATGCGAACACGTATCTCTCTCGTCGATACGAGACTCTGCTATCAGAATACGAGCAGCTCCGAGAGGAAGTCGAGGTCGCAACAGGAAAATACCGACATGACAAGAGTCTTGTGTTCTATCCCTCCGTCGAACGACTTCTCCTGCTCTCACTCCCCGAACTCGAAGAACTCGAAAAGCGACACGTCCAGGCCTATCTCGCAGCAGCAACCGCACCAACCCCGTGAATCACAAATTCGTCATCGCAACAACATGTGCGATTTTTCAAGCAGTGAGCCACCCGTCGTAGTAAAAAGCATGACCCACTGCAAGAGCAAAGTACGCCCAGCATCAAGTTCGGTAATAGGCACTATGCAGCCATCAAGTCTTCAAATCCATTTCCGGGTTTAGAAAGGCGTTTCCTTTCCTCTTTTATATATATTTATTTTAACAGTTTTATTCCAATTATCAAGCAGAGCGGAAGATAGGAAAAAGAAGAGAGAGAGAGAGAGAGAGAGAGAGAGAGAGAGAGAGAGAGAGAGAGAGAGAGAGAGAGAGAGAGAGAGAGAGAGAGAGAGAGAGAGAGAGAGAGAGAGAGAAAGGAGGAAAACAAGAATCGTATCATATAACACCTCCCACACATACGTACATAGACGCACGTAAAAGGAAGAAAGGATGATGCAACCGAGTTCTTCGACGCCGTTACCGTTATCCATACTATCCGGTTCGCAACCATCAGGGCCACCGTTATCTTCAGGGTCCTTAGTATCTGCATCGGCTGTTGTACCGCCGGTGCATTTTTCGTTCTCCTCGTTTGTGGCGCACTGTGCGCAATCCTATGCGGTCCATGCGCTGGCGCTACTATCGTTTTGGGTGAGTTGGATGCATCCGACTACCGCGGATGCGCTGGTGCTTGATCCCGGCGCACTGTATCTTTCGTCGCAGGGCTGGTGGACGTTTGTGACAAATATCGTGTGTGCACCGGGATTGTCGTCGTCATTATGGAGTGTTTCTTTTCTGGCGTCCTGCGCTATGCTCTTGGCTTCAAGCGCGGTAGTGAATGGAGTGGTGCGCGGGCTGGGAGAGGGCGTTGTTGGGGCAGTGTCGCGCGTGCGGATGCTGGGGTTCCTGGCGCTATGCCATGTGCTTGCATCTGGTGTGACATTTGCCGTTGTTCTGGTTCTGTTTGGCAAGAGGAGGCACATGGTCGTGGGCGGGATGGCCGGGATGCTCGGGGCGGCGTGTGTAGTTTGGAGAGCGGTGATGGGACCGGATGGCGGCGCGGGATCGGGGATCTTCCTTTTCCAATCTGCGTCTGCCTCGGCGTTTCTCCCGCGATTTCGGCATCTCCCGCCGCTTTTCCTGGCTGGGCAATTTGCTCATTCCATCGTGTTTGGCGCGCCCTTTGCGTCCACCGTCTGTCTCTTTCTCGCAGGCGCATCTGTCGCTACCTTTCTTGTTCCCATCCCCACCGTCTCCTCTTCTGCACTCGGATCGTCAGCTTCGTCGGCAACAGCAGCAGCGGCAACGACCGCTACCGCGGCAACAGCACTCGGGTGGCGAGATCTTGTTGGGCTTTTCATGCTCCCGATTCGGGCTCCCGACGCAATGCCGCACATCCATGCAGCCCATACCCCGCTTGCATCGGCGGCAACGTCGTCACGAACTGCAAAACTGCGCGCATTTCTCACCCGATTTGTCATTCCTTTCCGTCGCAGCCACAGCCACAGCCAGAGTCAGAGTCAGAGTCAGAGTCAGGGCCAGAGTCAGGGCCAGAACCAGAACCAGAGCCAGGGCCAGTACGCAAACGCCGAGGAAGAAGAGATGCGAGCAGTGGAAGAGGCCGAGCGACGACGCAGGCTTGCGATTCGTGCCCTCGACCAGCGACTCGCCGATGTTGCTTCCCCGGATGACGAATACGAAGACAATGACGATGACTTTGACTATGCTTGAAACGCGAAAACAGACTCTTGAGTAATTATTCATTAAAAGGAAAACAGAAAATAAGAAGAGCAAGAAAACGAAAACGACGTTGTACTTGTATTGCTGTTGCTGGTCTCCTGGAGGCAGACGAGTGCTTCTGGGGGGCATCAGAACGTCTTGGGAACGGGTGCCGCGAGCTGTCCGATTGCTTTTCTGTGGGTGATCTCGCGTGCGTTCTGGCAAACAGCGCACGGCAAGCAGCAGCAAGAGACAAGGCAGTCGCCATTATCCGGGAATCCAAACTGCTGTCTCATTTGCTTGCGTTGCTGGCACTGAACGTACACAGGGATGGCGAAAGTAACCCACCACATCCCGGCTGCCCAAAGCAAGCATCCAAGGCACCAGTCCATGCCTTCCATGGGACGTTTTTCCAAGGCTGCCTTGGTCTCCATCATCGAGCAGCCAAAGCAGCACCAGCCGTAGCAGCACACTCCAAAGTCCTCCATGCACGAGCACAGCCCAGACGAGTAGTCCGACATCGGAGCCTGGGCTACCACAGCAGGAGCTCCCATCGCGGGTGCCGAGGCATATGGGTTCGGTTGCGCTTGCTGCGCGGGCGGGGCGGCATACGGTCCTGACATTTCCCCTCTGCTCTTCGTACTCGGATCACGGAAGCAAACAAGTAACTCCAACAAACGAATCAGGAGAGGGAAAAAATGAAATAGAAAAAATGAAATGGAAAAAATTCAAAGACAAAAACATCTATGAGAAGAAGAGCGCTTCAGGTCTTGCCCTGGTTGTCATGTTGTCATGTTGTCATGTTGTCAGTGTCGGTTTGTCACTTGTCTGCCTCGGTCGTTCGGGGTACGTCCGCAGCCTCCAAAAAACAAAAGCAAAAACAAACTTCTGTAAAGAATGGGGATTTTTCCTTTTCCTTGCTTCTTTGGTTCCCGATGTTTTGGGTCTGTTTTACAGTCGACAGCAAGAAAGCGAAATACAAGGAAGGGAGCTTAGAGGGGTTTAGGGATGGGGACTGGGAGCTGTCCGATAGCCTTTCTATGTTTGATCTCGCGTGCGTTTTGGCAGATGGCGCATGGCAAGCAGCAACAAGATGGCAGGCAGTCGTTGGCCTGTGGGAAGTTGAACTGCTGTCTCATTTGTTCTCTCTGTTTGCAGACGACGAACACGTGGATAGGGCACGTAAAGATCCAGCCTGTAGCGGCCCAGAGCAGACATCCAAGGCACCAATCCAAGCCCTCCATCGGTCGCTGTTCCAGCGCAGTTTTGTTCATCATCGTCACACATCCGTTGCAGCACCAGCCTGCACAGCACAGCTCAAAGTCCTCGAGACACGAGCACAGTCCAGAAGAGTAGTCCGACAGTGGCGCTACCGTCGATGCAACAACAGGTGCACTCGCATAAGGGTTCGGCTGCGCTTGGGCAGGAGGCGGAGAAGCATAAGGTCCAGACATTTTTTTTTCTTCCTTTTTTTCTTTTTTGATTTTCTCTTGACGACTATCAGACAATAAAAAATAAAAAATAAAAAATAAATAGATAAATAAATAAATAGATAAATATAATATATATAAAGAAGAACCCAGACAAAAGGGAAAAGGAAATCGAAAAGGAAAAGGAAAAGGAAAAGGAAAAGGAGGAAAAAGGAAAACCAAAGAAAAGAGAGTCCTTTTGGGGTTGTTTCAGGACAGGGGAAGCTATGGGGCACGCTGCAGCACGATTCGTTTGGGCTGCGCAAGGATGGATCGCTTTTCTCTCTCTTTTGTGTTGTTCTTTCTGATGAGCTGTCGACGATTGGCGATTTGATAAGACGCTGAGAATTGGGCAAACCTCGTGTCTCCTCCATAAGGGTTTTCTTTTGCCTATTTTTTAATTTTGTTCTGGCTCGTTTCATTTCGTTTCTTGTTTTTGTTGTTCATATGCATATAAATATATATATACTTGGGGGAGGATACCATACAATTGCTTTGGGGGGAGGTACCAGGTGCTTGGGAAGAGGGCCAGGACAGGGCGCGAAGGGCGCAGAATGGATGGGATTGACCGCGTGTTCCGGATGGTTCGAGAGGGCACGGCATTGTTATGTGATCTTTTGAAGGCAGAGAGGACGAGGGTTGAGGAGGCGTGTGTGCGGCAACGGGAAGAGACTGCGGCGCTGGAAAAGGAGTGTTGCGAGCGGGTCGCGGAACTGCAATCTCAAATCAGCAAGAAGCGTTCGGAGCATGTTTGCTTGCTGAACACTCGATTGGCAAAGACTCTGCGCTGGGATCCATCTGCATTTCTTCTCCATGGCTCTTCTGGTGTTTCCTTGGACGGCGCAGACAGCAACTGTGGTCAGAAAGCGGAAGAGGCACAGGAGATTGAAGAGGAAGTGGAGATAGTGGGGGTAGAGAAGGGAAAGAAGAAGAGATCTGATGGCGCGCAGATAGACTTGTCGAGTTCGCAAACGACGATTGGGACGATCCAGGATGATGAGGATACACAGTCATTCCCATCAGGACCAGTGTCACTCTATAACCCCCCACCGCCATCGTCGGAGGCAGTGGTGGCGCTGCGGCTGTCAATGGGTCTTGGGACGCAAACGGACTTTTCATACAGTCCGAGCATGTTTGTCGAGAAGCAAGAACCATATGATGATCAGGGTAACAACAACAACAACAACGACGACGACGACGATGATGATGATAGACAGCCATTCGCAAAGAACAGGCGACTGGCAGTTGAAAGTGCCAAAGGTACTGAGGATCAGGAGGAAGAGGGAGAGGAGATGATGCAGCACACCAGAGGGACGACGTTTTTGCGGAAGAGGACGGTTGATGTTGATGCCGGTGCTGAAAGAGAGTCGCTGTGGACAGCAAAGAGGCAGACAGCAAAGAGCAGCTCGGTATCGCAGGCGAAAATCACATCATTTATGAGCAGTGACACTGTTCTGTCGTCGCCACACACAAACGGGAAGCCCAGTCCCTCAACGACTCCGGGATCCGCAAATGAGTTTTTCGATACTGACGAAAACCAATGCTTGGTGTTTCTGCAAGCTTCCATGCACCGAAGTTGAGCACTTCTTTTCCCTGGTGTGCCTTCTGAAAATCCAAAGAATTGTCTGTGCAGTTCTTGCTCGGCTTCGACGGTTTCTCTCCCATGGTGGACGGCTGTGGGTCGGCAAAAAGCGGGCTGTCGAATGCCAGATCAGACGATGCAACGGTCTCAACAGAAAGGGGTTGTGTGTGTGTGTGTGGGTTGTCTCTTGAGCGGCTGCCGCAGCGCCTACATTATACACTGAACATGCATATCTACGAATAGACATGCATATTCAATCTTGCATCCGATCAATCGGTGAGCAACACGCGGGACATGCAAACACTTTGCTTCCGCCGTTCGCGATACTCGGTCGCCTTATGGAACAACGTTGCTGGAATTGGAAGGTCTTGCAGCGGATTCGACGATGATGTTTTTGAGTACCGTCTGAGAGGTCTCAAACTGGTGTCACAGGCGGAATTTTGGCCGAGCGCGCGTAAGCATGAATTCCTGTGAAACAAAAAGTGCTAGTGTCGGCCAGTTTGACCGTGCCTGTTTATGTTTACTCTCGCATGCATGACAATAGCGTGTTTTTGTTCAACGGCATCGATTCGTTTCGGTTCCCCTATATTCTTGCTGCCTCTTTCTTTCTTTCTTTTCTTTTCTTTTCTTTTCTTTTTTGATTCTACTTTTTTAATGTATTTTAATATTATTTATATTCTGTATTTTTGGTTTGGAAAGTTGGAATCGTTTTTATTCTATTATTCTATTTCCCCCGCCCTTTTCCAAAAAGCAATCCCAGATCTCTTTTTTAAAAGATAATAATACTAATCAGCGGTTGGAATGGGCAGCCATGGCCAGCTATTGGGATCGGTTTCACGCCACAGGCAAGTTCTTGTGGTCTGACGTGCCCGGGGATCGCGAAAAAGGAATTCAGGAAATGGAGGAGCTGTGCACATTAGACCCCAATCAGTATTGGTCGTATTATAATCTTGGACTTGTTTATTTGTGGCGGTGCAAGCCACCCAGAACGGAAGATGCGGAGCGGTGTGTGACCATTGCGTGCAAGAACGGAAAAGGTCATGCGGACTTTGACGAGAATGCAGATGTGCAGACTGGTATCCGCGATGCGCTGGCCGAATGCAGGAAACGGCGCGAAAACGCAGGAAATCTGCTGATTTGCGACCCGGACTTCGCAGAGAGGTTCTGGGCACTTGTAAAGCAGGCGAACGAGTTGGCGTGGATGCAGAAAGACTACCGTGAAGCGTGCGTGCGGTTTGAGACGCTGAACAGCATGTACGCCGGACACTGGATACCGCATTACAATCTCGCTGTTCTTAATCTGTATCACTGCAACCCCCGCAATGTTCTCAAGTCGTTGGCGGCAGTGGAGAAGTTTTTTGCCTTGCTGCCAACCTTTGGGACGATTGACGACCACGATCGCGTGGTTCGGACTTGTCGAACTGTTCAGTGCGCATGCTATCTGCTGACCGGAGATGTCGCAAGGGCTGTCGAGCATTGCAGATACGGAGAGCCCTCCGACAGTGCTGGATGGGAGTTTCTGTGTCGACGCAAACGTCTGACCATCAGGATGAACCTGGATCTGGAAGCGTTGTCGAAAAAGTACGGGTTCGCTGCGGATCAAGTCGTTCGCATCTCCTTGCCGCTGGAGCACGGCACTGCAGGCATCACGCTGGAAAATTATGCGGTCTCATCAACTGAATTGAACACTCTGTTTTCTGCGAAGAGGGCTCCATCCGGCCATTTGGAGATTCGAAAGACTGCTTCGGCGACTCGGTTTCCAAAGTCTATCACGCTGACCATGCAAGTCATTGCGGTTCCCGTCAGCTTTCGGAACAAACAGGCACTAGTAGACTTCCAAGAAGTGACGGATCGGAACGATCCGCTGTGGAAGTTCGTTGATCCATCCGAGTATGCGGCCCTCAAAGACGATGTCGCGTTTCACCAACTCGTGCGCGACGTCACAGCCCCGTTCAACACTCTTTCTGAAAAGGTAGAGGCGATTCTGACACACATCCGTTCCAACTACACATGGGATGCACTGCAAGCGCTGTGCAAGCCAAGCGAAATGTTGAAGCGCGGAAAAGGCGACTGCTTCACGTTCTCCCTGATGGGAATGAGTGCGCTGCGGGTTCTTAACATTCCGGCTCGATGTGTGTACGGCATTGTTGTACAGGATCCACCATGTGAGCATCCGACTCACTTCATATGCTACGCGTATTCTGTCCCGTTGAAGAGCTGGGTCCCCATTGAAGTGCAGTCCCCCAACTATGGTATATCCACTGCGTTATTCGCCGTACCGTTTACCTGGTCCAAAAATACGGATGTTCTGTATCGCGATGACGACAGTGTTCTGTGCTACGACACTACCATGGAGTTCTTTCCAAATGTTCCTCCGACGTCCTCACGTACCGTGGAATATCTTGACTAAGCAGCAAATCTTCTCCCCTTGTCTTCACGCCCTCTTTCCTTCTTCAATTTCATTTCATTTCATTTCATTTAATTAAAAAAAATAATATATATATATAAGAGATTAGAAAGGCAGCAAAGAAGAGATTCGTCAGCGGGGGAAAAGTCAACTTCGATATCCATCCGAGTAGTCTTGAACCACGTGCATGAATCGAAGTCGCAGCTCTTCGTTGTAGGTTGCCAAATAATAGATTCGATTCCCATTCTTGAGGGAGAACGGGAATCTCGGCACATCAGGTTCGTCGATGTCCTTGGGAGACATGTAGACATAGCAGCCTGGTTCGAGGATCACGGTGTTTCGAGGCGTAAACACACCTCCGCTGGTTTCTCGGAAGTTCAGGATTCTGTTGTTGGAAAGATCAAATTCGAATATCCTTTCCTGCCATGATTTCCCTGTCATTCCCCCGCGTTTCCACACGGGCACTCTCGTGACAGTTGGACCTTCGAGCAAGCTGACCGACGACGGCCAGACCGCAGGCCCAATGTCTGCTTTAGAAGCGCTGCTGGATTGCGCAAACGGAGCCACAATGCGCTTCAAAATGGCACTGCACAGAGTTTCGAAACCCCACTCTGACGAAATGCAGTGAATTTCAGAGACATACTGGCACTGGCTTCTCACCGCAAGATCCTTCAAAGTCGCGTAGTTCGCGACGGCGTATTCGGACTGACAAGACAGCAGCATTCGAGGGCAGCAAAAGTCTCTGAAGGACGCCAAGCCTTCCGCCATCGCTACTTCCACAAACGACTGGACGTCCGCAATGTTCCCCATTCCTTGCATGAGCATAATGGCCAACAAGGGTTCGCAGTTTCGAGGGAGGTCCTTGGCAAGAACAAATCTGAACTGCTTCGCACAAGAGTTCTTGTACGGCGACGACTCCATCGCGTCATGAACGAATGCTGATGCAAATGCAGAATCCATGCACGACACCAGCACATACTGGATATCCGATTTCGCCGGCGGTCGGACACTGCCGCCCCGCAACGGAATCAAGCTGGATCGCAGTGCGTTGATATTGACAAGAAGTCGGGAACTGCAGACTAGAAACGACGCGGCCGTCGCTTCTGACATTTGTCGAGCAACTTTCCACGAGGGAGAAGAAAAGGGGACCTGCTCACAGCGACTAAATACGAGGCACGAGGACTTGCCAAAGCGGCTTGTTGCCTTGAAATCGGACACAACCCGATTGAAATCTTCGCTCAGTATATTCTCCAAGTCGACTACGTACAGGACAACGTCAAACGTCTTTGGACAGAAGTCGGCAGTGTTGTCCAAACTGTAGCAGGAAAAGAAGCACAGATGATTCTGATACAGCAGACTCGACGCTGCAAATTTTTCGTTTGCCGTGGATGACCGACCGGTCAGTGCTTGCACAACCGCTTCCTTTTCCGAGTCTGCACTGCCAAATACTCCAAAAGACTTCATCGTGGAGTCTGTTTGGACTAGCCGGGCATTTGGCAGAACCTTGCCCATCCGAGCCCCATTTTGACACAACACCAAACCGGGATCCTCGTCCTGTCTCGAATATCTGCAGAGAAGAAACGACACGTTTCCGGAAAAAGAACGAAAGAACGGCGCAGATGCATTCGCATAGTCATATTGAAACGAAACTCGTTCTATTCGAGCACGGTGATCACCAGGCAACGAAAACGAAAAGAAGCCTCCCGTATTCGATGTGCGGAAGGTGGCATCTTGGGAAAACAAGTCTGATCCGCAGATCCGCAGAGACTTTTTGATTTCGATCACCTCGTTCAGATCGTAGACACCGGTAGAGAACAGCAGCACGTCGCCGTCGCCAAATGCGCCAAACCATTCTTGCTGATTTTCGCGTGGGAAGCTTGCCGGATCGACCCGGATGCACCGGCCTCCAAGTTCGTACCCGGGGACACACGGAAGGCCGTGCTTGAACCCAGTACTTTGGGATGCAAGCAGTTGCCACACCGGGATGGGTTTCTGGGTAGAAAACTTCAAGACACCAAAATGGGTCTGGATCTCGCAACCTTTCACGAATGCCAAAAGAAAATGTAAATTGTAGAAGCACTCACCCAGATCGGAGCTTGCATCCAGAAAATCAGAAGCCGACCTCTCGAATACGTCTTCGGCCTGCAGCAACACAGGCAACTTTCTGAACAGACCACCGAGACTTTCCCAAGACACTTGCAACAACGACTTGGCCGACGTCGAGCTTTCGGACAGAACATCGCAGACTGCACGAAGCAACGTTACCGATGCACAACGGTGGATCATAGAATCGGAAATGACATCGAACAGAGGAACGGATGGCGTTTGCAGAAACGCAACATCCAACAGCAGATCACCAGAATCCGTAAATTGGACGCGTACCTGAAACTGGCGGTCTCCAAACAAGTAGAAGCACAGCGTTTCTACAAGGCACTGCAGCGTTTCCAGACCATAGTCCAAACTCAGAGCTGGAGACGGATTTGCAAACGTGGTGCACACGCGAAACAAGTTGCCATCCAGTGCACACATGACCTTTGGTCCGGTTGCAATCGTGACGGATGCCGCAGTGTTCGGAGCACTCGGGTTCCACACCGACTCGAGCGACATGAAGCATTGCGGAACATCATGTTTGGTCGACGCTAGGACGGGCACATCCGCGAGAGGCGCGGGTGCCGTTGACTCATGATCCTTTTCCGAGACGTTCCGCACCGATTCATCGACGGTTGCATGACCGTACACATGCATATCAGCAAGAGTGCTGTGCAGAGTATGTTTCTCGAGAGGTTGGCACGGCTGGAGGTTCGAGCCGAGTGGACTGGATTTCGCGGGCAAGGGACTCGTTGCACGGGATGCATTCTGCAGCTTGCTAAACACCATAGACAGCTGGGCAACGTCCAGCTCCGTGAGGGTATTCGGCGGTTCCACTGGCTGCATCTTCTCGTTGATAACGCTACTCCAAGTCGCAGCAATGGACGTCGGATCCACTACGTCAAACACAGCATCCACATCAGTACTGTGAAAGATGGATCCGACGCAAAACACGGTACCACAGTTGCGCGTCTTCAGAACACACTCAGATTTTGTGGACTGAATGAAAGCAATGGACTCGACGACAACCTGGCACTCTTCAATCGACAGCAGCGGCCGTTGCGCATCCCGAACTCGCAAAACGACATCTTCCGTTCTCAATCCGCATCCTCTCAAAATCAGATCCTTTTGCTGGATGGAGATGTTCACCTCGTACGTGCCTGGATTCAGCAAGATCACATCTCCAGCACACGATATCTGCAGAGCCTTGTCGAGCTCATCTGCACTACTCACATGAATTGGTGCGGCCGTTTCCACGCTCCACACGTCGGGGAAAAAGATGGAGCGAAGCGAAGCATTTTCCTGGATGGTAGTGCTTCGAAAGCACACAAACGACGACGCAATCTCAAAGCTCTCAAGTGCAGGAAGCAAGCGCATAAAGTCCCAAACGGCGCTAGATGAGAGAGCGCCGCCTTGCTGCTTCCATGCGTTTCTCGGAAGGTTCCACTGCATGCCCAAGAACCGGAGTGCATAGCCAGACTGGACCATGTCTCGGAATGCCTCATGCAGCACACGGATCGCAAACACACGCGCATCGCCGCTCTCCGCTCCGTCTTCCACAGCAATCAGATGTCTCTTCATCGCGTACAGCGTCTCTACAGACGGCCCGCGTCCCGACACAATCAAGTCTGTGGCACTCGACACAATACCCTTGTGATGGAGCGTCACTTCCACTGCACACGTTCTGCAGCACGCCGAGAACGAGCACTGCGGTTCCGTAAACACCGCGTCTTGCGAAGACACGACATTACGCTGGAACAAGTGTCTGCACATCATCTTCATCACGCTCGATAGTTTGTGCTCATAATCCCGCAGAACGTCCGCAGCAGGACGAGATGATCCACCCGTCAGCTGGAAAAGCGTATGAAACGTAATTCGAAGCTTCAGCTCCCCATTTGCCACTCTCAGTTCCGAGTTCTGCGGCCGTCGGTATATTCGACAGTCAAAGTCAAACGGATCGCTCTTTGACTTTCCCAAGAACTCACAAACCAGCATTCTTCTCTCTCTCTCTCTCTCTCTCTCTCTCTCTCTCTCTCACACACACACACACACACACACACACACACACACTCGCACACACACACTCGCACACTCGCACACTCGCACACTCGCACACTCGCACACTCGCACACTCGCACACTCGCACACTCGCACACTCGCACACTCGCACACTCGCACACTCGCAGATCTTGTATGCAGCAGTCGCTCTTGAAGAACGAAAGAAAAAATAGCGGGAGTTTAAAGTGAATAGTAATCAAATTAAAAGATATAACCAAGCACACAAATAAACAAAAACGAAAAGCAACAGGGAAAAAAGAAAAAAGGGGTCGGGGCTGCGGGATTTTCAAATGCTTTCAACGGCGGAGGTTTTTTACGGTTTAGGACTCAAAGGCGAGCAAAACCCCCGACTTTATCCTTCTTCTGAAACACACGCTGAGACTCGAGTTTTAAGATGAGGCTGCGATCGTTAATGAAACGGATTGTGCTTCGTTATCGGATTCGGTTCTTTTTGTTGAGGGATTGGCGTTTGAGAGTTGACGGGTTCTTCGTTGATTAAGAGATTTGTGGGGGGAAAGACGAGGAGATGGACGACGAGGAGAATCAGATATGGCAAGACCGGGAAATCCGATTTGATATCTCACCTTCGTATCTAAAGCTTCGTCGAGGCGAATTTGACATTGATGCGCTTGACTCGATTGAGGATACAAAGGGAAACAATGGAGAGAAGGGGAGCTTGTACGTGACGAATCTGCGAATGATGTGGACTAGCAGTCGTAATCCACGGATCAATCTGAGCATTGGGTACAATGCAGTTGTGAACATCACGATCCACGGTGTGCAGTCGCGGCTGCGAGGCCATACACAGGCACTGTACGTGTTGACGAAGTTCAACGGGTCTCGGTTTGAGTTTATTTTTACAAATCTTGTGAAGAATTCGCCCCGGCTGTTCACGACGGTCCAAGCAGTTTTCAAGAGCTATGAGTCCACACGTCTGTACCGGGATCTCAAGCTCCGGGGAGCGATTATCCGCGACAAGGAGCTTATTCTGCTTCCTGACGAGCAGATCTATAGTCGTGTCAATGGTGTTTGGAACCTCAGCTCCGAGCAAGGGAACCTTGGTTCGTTCTACATCACCAATGTACGAATCGTGTGGTTTGCGAACCTTGCCGAGAACTTCAATGTCTCGATTCCGTATCCGCAGATCAAGGCGATTGGGGTGCGCGAATCAAAGTTCGGGCAGGCACTGGTGATTGAGACTCTGGCTGCTTCGGGCGGCTACGTCCTTGGCTTTCGAGTGGACCAGCCAGACAGGCTCAACCAGGTTTTCAAGGAAATGGCGTCGCTGCACAAGCTTTTTTCGCAGAATCCAGTGTTTGGAGTAAAGGCTTCGTTTGAAGACAGGCCTGCGGCACTCGAGGCTGTCACCGTTAAGCGAATCACAGACGACGTGCAGATCGTCGACGAAGGCGCAGAGTCCGATGCGTTTGCGGCATACTTTGCAGAGGGCTCAAAGGCATCGGATCGACCGGTTGTCTATTCCACCGAGCTTGGTCTCGCGGTGGAGAAGCCCCGTGATGGCTGGACAATTGATAAGCTGTGGTCTGTCCTATGATTCTGTTTTTTAAATTTTTATTGTGCTATTGCGCAGGTGCACGTGCGTGAATGCGTGATTCTCATTTCCTTTCTTAAATACCTAATCTCATTCTTACAGTGGTATATAGAAATATTAAAAATGCCGTTTTCACAGTCAAGCGTGATCGAAAGAGAGAAGACGGATGGAGAGCTCGATGAGAGGGGGAAAAAACCAACCCATCGAGGGAAAGAAGCTGCACAAAGTTTTTGGAAGCAAACACGGGGGGAAAAAAGCGCTAGTCAAGCTTTGAGTCCAGTCCGAGGATTTCACGAGCTTGCGACACACGCACGGGCCGATTGAAGAATCGCTTCCACACCAGCAAGGCCAGCGATACGACACAGAACGACACACAGGTCGCCACGACGACGACAATGGCATTGACCAAGACACCGAATCCCCAGCTTGAATACGCGCTGTCTACACAGGCTCTGGCGATGGGGCCGCACAAGATGGAGACTGCATACGACACCCCAAGCGCCGAGACGGCATGTGTGACGTCATCCACGTGCCATCTCTCCTCGATCGCGATTCGGAGTTCGGTGAGCACCGGTGCGTACAGCGCAGAAGCGACCAGCATTGCGTACGGTGGAAACCCAAATGCAGTGCAGCTCGCGAAGGCCGGGCCAGCAAGGAGAGCAGACAACAGAAACGAGTCGATGACTGGTTTACTGTCGTGCCGAAGACGCAGCAGCGTAGTGTAAAAATATGTGGTCAGCGTAAGTGCGGCCATCGCAAGCAAGCTGTTCAGCAGGATCGAGTACGGGACTCCGTGCTTTGTGGAAGTGAGTGATGAGTCGGACGTGCTGGAGCTCGACGACGGGGGGAATGCTAAGAGCGGCATGCACGATGCCGACAAGAGCGACAGCAGAAGAAGAAGTATGCCAAACGAAGACGTGGAAAAGGACGATCCCGGAATAAGACCCACTTTCCCAGCACGCGCCGTTTGCTGCTCGCTCTGTTCCGAAAGCTCGGACTCTTCGGAGTGCTCCGAGTGGTCCGAATTGTCGGGTCGCCGTCCTCGTCGCTGTATATCACTGTCCCTTTGGGTGTCATTGTCATTGTCGTTGTTGTTGTCGTTGTCACCGATGTGGTGCTCCTGTTCGGAGCGGACGAGGGCTGCCGAGTCCGACGACCGAGTGTGATGGGATCGAAGGACCTTTGCATAGCGGCCCATGCGAGGGCCGACTTTCGCCGCCGTGGTTCCGGCAAGGCAGAGCGCAGCAGTCATGAACGCTAGCGCCACAAACTGTAGATTTCCCGCCTCGACGTGGATAATATTCTGGATTTGGAATCCGATGATGCGAACGACAGGTAGCACGACTCCCGCCAGCAAAAACGCGAGCACAGGATGCAAGAACGGATCCATGCGCTCGGCCACGACGCTTGATGTTACCAGAGCTGCACTTGAGACAATGATCGCTTCGAGAGAGAACACCGCAAACGACGCGTCGTCTGTCGCGTCACTCGTCAGCAAGAAGGCCGACGAGGTCGAGTCGCCCGTGAACACGCGGGGCGCAGCATACCCGTACAACAGATGGAAAACTCCCGCAATGGACGCCAGAAGCGCATTCTTGGCGAGTACAAACTGCGTATTCTTATCGCGGACACAGCCGATCTCCCACAGACTCACCCCGACAAGCGACAGGGTAGTCAGCGTCAGCGAGAGAATGACGCGTGTTGTTTCCAGCGACGCCGACAGAGATGTGTATACAGTCGCGAGCTCATCGGCCCCGATCAAGGTTGCATTGTACGCGGACATGCATTACCTCTGGGTTTCGGGGGGAATGCACGGCGCTTTTTTAATTAATTTTTTTCCTTCCAAAAAAAGCACGCGATGACGGCCCTGATGTCGGACTGATCTAAAATTCACGAGGTTGAAGCCAACCCAAAAATGGAAGGCTGTTCACCAATCTGACATTCGGTAAAAAAGCAGAAACCAGGAACGGCGAACTGTAGTCGCCCATAGTTTAGGTGGCTATGACACATCCCTCTCAAGGATGAGACCCGGGTTCGAGTCCCGGTGGGCGAGTATACTCTCTTTTTTCTTTTTGCCCCTCTCTGTTTTTTTTCTTTTCCTTTTCCCGCGGCCCCGCCCCTGTTCTCCGGCGGGAAAAGAAACAGTCTGCGGCTTGGAGTATTACTCGAAGATCATGAGAACAGCGCTTTTGCTTGCACACCGAAGCGCAGCGTGGAATGTCGGCTGCGCCAAATCGACTTCGACCCGAGAGGAAAAACAGCCGCCTTACAGGGCTCTGGGTCTCTCTCTCTCTCTCTCTCTCTCTCTCTCTCTCTCTCTGTGTGTGTGTGTGTGTGTGTGTGTGTACAGAGAACAGGAAGGGAAAAGGAAAGGAAAAAAAAAACAGGAAGAAGGAACACACGGAACGGAAGGGAAGAAGTACAGAGTATACAGAGAAGCATGAAGGCTACAGAATGCTTTGTGCAGACGCTTGAGCGACTTGGAGTACAGCGGATCTTTGGGGTGCCCGGAGAGGATGATCTTTTGCTGCTGGATGCGATCCGAGCGAGTTCGCAAATCGAGTATGTTGTCGCCCGGCATGAAAATGCGGCGGCGATCATGGCCTCGTGTGCAGGTCGGCTGACTGGACTGCCAGGGGTGGTGATGACGACTGCTGGGCCAGGTGCCACGAACGCACTCAATGCGTGTGGCCAGGCATTGCAGTGCGGATTTCCAATGGTGATCATCACTGCGCAGAAGCCCGAGCGCTCCGAAAAATACCAGCTTGCTCAGATTCTTGATCTGAACGCTCTTTTCCGACCGGTGTGCAAGGACTCGTTGGCATGCCATGATGGTGAGATGCTATGTCCAATGCTCATCCACGCGTTCCGACTCGCAGTTGCCCAGCGCCCAGGGCCTGTGCACATCGTCATTGCCGAAGACATCCAGGCGACAACCGCAGACGAATCGGCGATGGAAAATATGTGGGATCGACTCGAAGGACGGCTCTCGTCAGACACGGCAAATGCTGCGTGCTGTCCAAGCTCGCATCCGATGTTTCAGAAGGCCGTGGACACGATCGCACACGCCTCTCGTCCGCTGGTTGTCGTGGCGCAAGGAGCACACGAGGGCTGTTTGGATGCCGAGTATGGAGACATGCTTTCGGATGCTCTTGCATCGCTGGTTCGGTCGCTCGGTCTGTTCTTCATTTCGACTCCTATGGGAAAGGGCTCGATTAATGAGAAGTCTCCGCGCTGGCTGGGGTCAAGTGTGTATGAAACCGGCGATGTCATGCATCTCGCACTCCAGCAAGCCGACGTCATTATTGTCATTGGGCTCTCGCCTTATGAAAGGCCGCTGTTTCGGACAGACACGGCCGTCCTCGCTCACTTGAAGGTCGTCCACGTTACAGCGTGTGCGATGCCGATCATGTCGATGTTCTGTCCTCACGTCGAAATTGTGGGGAACTTGTCGTTGACGGTCGCAGCATTGACGCGAGACGTTTTGGCCAAAGTGAAACGACCCAACAATGCGGAGGCTGGATTGTTCCCCGAGCTGGCGACGTTCCACAAGTTCAAAGACGCTCTGGAGTCACCATTCCATGCGTTGGGAATTCATGATCGACTGTCAACTGCAGCATCCGTGTCGTTGTCCGAGCCAAGGCCCGGAGGCGCGGCACGCTTGCTTGGTGTTCAGGAGTTCACGCTTGCGGTTCACGAGGTAGCTCCGTTGTTTGACCCGATTGTCATTCTGGATGAAGGCCAATACAAGTCCTGGATGGTTCGAAATTACGCGGCTACAGATGCGCGCTCGTTTCTTGTGGACCATGCTTATTCCACGATGGCATGGGGTCTCCCGGCCGCGATCTCCTGCTCGCTTTTGTACCCGCATCGAAAAATCATATTGGTCGTCGGCGACGGCGGCCTTCAAATGTCGCTGTCGGAAGTCGAGACTGCCGTTCGAACGAAATGCAATCTCAGCGTACTCCTCCTGAAGGATAATGAATTTGGCGAAATCGCAACGAAGCAGACGGAGGTGTATCACGTCGAGCGTTTTGGGGTCCGTTTCGGAAATCCAGACTTTGCAAAACTTGTGGATGCGTTCGTGTATGTCGGAGCTCAAGTCCGGACCTTCCGGCTGCCGAGAAATGAAGCGAGTACGAGTGCGACCCTCAAAGAAGCCATACGCTCTTCCTGCGACCACGTCGGCTTTTCGCTCCTCGAGATCCCAATATCGTATGAAGAAGGCAACGCCGTTCTGTTCGGGAGCTCCATTCTTCATGATCTGAAGCTCAAACTCGCCATTTGATCCCCGTCCGTCAAAATGTGCAGACGAACAGGGGACGCGCCCTGCCGAGAACGCCAAACAGTATGTATACATTAAAGCTGAGAAACAGCGCATGCCCAATGAGACACTATCAAATTGTAAAGGTCACTTTACGCAGAAAAATCTGTCTGAGGCGCAGCAGGCGAGCCAAATTTTTGGGAGAGGTTTTGGGTTGGAGAGTAAAAAAAAAATTACTTACATTTCGATCAAAAAGAAAAAGAAAAAGAAAAAAAAAAGGAAAGAGGAGAGAGCGACACAAGCATGCCGACCAAGGCGCAGAGGAAAAAACAGGACACTCAGTTTAAGAATCCTGTGAACAGCTTGCCATACAACGCATCGTCCTCCATCTTTCCGGAACCTCCCCACGGCGAGGAAGAACCGTTTCCGCTGCCCGAGGTGTTCGGACCGGTACGATTTCGCATACGCGGACCATCCATTGTGTTGGGAGACGTGAGAGAGAAGTCTTCCGCGGAAGCTTGGAAAGGAGGAGACTGCAAAATAGACACTCGCCTTCCACCGAGGCGCTTGCCACCTCCAAGAATCGGAGTAGTAGGCTCATCTGTTTTTTGCCCATCGCCTGATTTGAGCGCACCATCCTTTCCTAGATCTCCCTTTTCGCCTTGATCATCATCGTCGACATTCGCATCCCCAGAATGGGCGTCAAGGGGAGGTGGCGCGAGTTTGAACGCATTTTCCATCGTAGCAATCAGCGCTTTCATTTCTGCATCGTCGTTCGGGATAGGTTTCCCCAGGAGTCTGTACACACCATGCTTTCCTTTAAGCTTCAAAAGACCCAAGAACGGAATCACCCACGACACAATCACCAAGATGTAAGACAGTGTCCAAATGGCATACTCTTTGAAACGCCACCGAAGTCGCTCTGCAAGATCCACGGCATCTCTTTCGACTCTCTTCAGGCCGGATTCCGTGCGGTCCAACCTCTCTTCCGTTTTCTTGCGCAGCTGCTCAAATTGGTGTGCCTGTCGCGTCCACCAAGGAAAAACGGATGGATCGCGGAGCGAGGAATCAATGTGCGAGATGGACAGTTCCAGATCCATCACCCGGTTCTCCAGTTTCATGATTTCCTCGGACATGCGGGATGTGATTTGCTCGGCACGATTGTTGAACGATCTTTCCACCTCCTCGACTTTGCGTGCCACCAGCGCTGCGGCTGTCGCGGAAATGACTGCTTCTCGCGCGATGGTCTCCGCCTTGTTCTTTTCCACTGCCTTGTCAACCGCAGACTGGATCATCGACTCTACTTCCTCCTTCTTCACGTAGACGGGGAGAATCGCCGCAGCAGTCGGAGTTGAGAACTGCGCATCGCGCTCGCTTCCAGACGCTCCCGGCGAACTCTTATCCACAACAAGCTGTTTGAGAACGTCCGAAAAATTTGTTCGGAAATCCGGAGACGACAGCGCCTCCCCGGTCGCGGGAGTAGAACTGGAGAAACTTGCCGTATTCGTCCGACTGACAGGAGGATTTCCAACGCTCATTGGCCGTTGCACGAACGTGGTGGGAGCAAGCAACGACGTTCCAATGGACGACGGTGTGTAGCTCAACGGTCGCTGTCGACCGGCGGACTCGTTAGTTGGAGATCCTACATTGCTGCTTGCAGCTGAAGACGGCGCCGTTGACGCAGCCGAAGTTGTATTTGCGGCGGTGGCGGTGGTGGTGGTGTTAAAAATGGCAGGATTGCTGGTGGCACTAGTCACAGACAGCGCGGGTGGAGCGTTCGACAGATTGCTGGAGGACGGGGAAAAGGAGATTGCATTTTCAGCAGGCCGGACGGACACCCGAAGTTGCAACGACCCGAAATCGCCAGACGCCGAATTTCCGATCGCCGGGTCGTATTCGATCGGGATCCAGCCCTGCCACTGCCCAGCACCGGTCAGTTGCAACAAATCAAAGAGGTTAATTTTTGCACAGCCCATCCAGCGATCCGCACCAATCACGTCTGCATCGTACAGATCGACGATTAGAATCCGTGGGACCGACGAATCCGCAGATCCCACCAATGCGTACTGGAACGATTCTTGAAAGACCGGGTGCAGGGTTTTGTACGCAGTCCTTGTTCGACAACACTGTCCGCTCAGCATGCAGAAGCAAAACGTGTCTGACGTGCCTCCACGATCCATGGCAAGTACGCCGGCAGCTTCTATGATGTCCACTGTAACAATTGCAAAGAGCTCACTGGACGAGATGTTTTGATTCCACAACTCTTGCTGCTTGGAAACCAGTCTCACTTCAATCTTCTTCCTCTCCGATACTTCATTCGCAATGTTCGATGCAGGACCCTTCATTCGATATGCTTTCAACGAGCTCCTTGCTGTCGGAGCCAGTGCGGCGTGGTTCAGCGAACCGAGCAACGACGTCGACTTGCTGATCCCCATACCGGCATCCGCGCCACCGGACGATGCAGTCGATGTCGACGATGTGAACGGATGCGCGGACAAGCCATTCACGTTGGTCGACGACGGATTGGGAGCACGATTGGAAGCAGAGGAATGGGCACTGGGCGTCTGACTCGGCGACAGATTTGTCGTCACAGGCTTGTTCCTCTCCGTCGAGCCGGATGAACCGTTCATCGCACTCGAGCTTGCGCCATACTGCATTCTTACAGACTGAGACTGCCGCAAAAAGCTCGACGATTTTGCCCGTAGATCATCTTCCGACTGCCGCGAAGCAGGAATGAACGGGTTGGACCCAACGCTCGATCCACTCCGAACATCCGGCTCGTCATGGATGATCACCGACTGTGTGTCCAATGAGTCCGAAAGTTCGTCAGGCTCATTCACGTCAGACGCACCCGGAAACGAGACTGTGTGTCCAATCTCGGGTGGATTCGACGCCTTGACCGACCGTTTTCTCCTCTCATAGTATGACCGCGTAAGATCCTTTCCTTGCAAAACCTGCCTTGTCCGATCGCGCGTGCCAATCTCTGCATACTTGCGCATCATTTCCGCCTTGAAATCATCCGCCTTCTGCTTCGTCACATTCGAGACATATGTGGACGACTCTCCACCCTGTCCATTCCCAATCGTTACTGACGACGCGGGCCCATTCGGCGCACCCAAGCTGCCAGAAGAAGCAGACGCCGAGGATAGCGAGGAAGAGGACGTCTGTGGCTGTGCAGTCGAGGGCGCTGTGACGGTGCCGAGGTTCTGAAGCTGGCTCAGAAGCGCAGACGACAACGACGAGTCGGTCTGGGGTGGATTGACACGGCCCGATGCATGAGACATGTTTCTCCTCGTCCACACCAACGACGTTCTCAATAACGCACGCGCAAGGAGAAAGAAGGGACGGCGCAAACAAACAAAACAAAACAAAAACAAAATAAAGCAAACAAACTATGATACTGAAAATACTGTTATGATTTCATATATTACAGTCAGAGAAGCATATCAAAGAAACCACGGATTAAATACAAATGCAAAAGACGAGACGTGATGATTGAGGGTTGAGAGAAGGGGGGTTGCGCAGGTGGGGTGCTTCTTTTTGTTTACGACAGGCAGAGTCAGGCATGGTTGGTTGAGACGAGCTGAGGGCTTGAGACTTCAGTGTTTTTTTTTTGTTCCCATCCGAAAAAGGATACGGAGCGGAGGGGGAAAGGCCGAGAGAGCACGAGAAAGTCCGCGATTCACCCGCCAAGGTCAAATTGGAAACTGCAAAGTGAAAACAGCGCCCAAGGGTCCTGCTGCTGCGCAATATTTTAATACCCAAGAGCGTGCTTCAACAGTCAAGAGCCACGCAGGGTGTGAACGTCTAGTGCATTTCGACTCTGGTTTTTTTGTTCCTGTGCGTTGTTGCTGTGCGCACCACCGCCGTTCACCAGCAAATATATATATGATGCGTCCTCCTCACGTTTCTCATCGTTTCGTTTGGCTCGTTGCTTGTGACATCATTTTTTCAAATACATATTTCTTAAAACTTTAACTTTCGAGCACGAGCAGGGCACCTCAGCAAGGTAACATTAGTCATTTTTTATTTATTTATTTAATTTAATCATTTTGCCTTTGCTTTTGCTTTCTGTGACAGAGATTAAAGGCAATGAAAATCTGGTGCATCGGCATGTTGGCTGTCGTGTTGGCCATCAGCTTTGGAGCCCGCGTTGCAGAGACGGGCAGTAGTGCGTACGTATTTGACATCGACATCGACTATATCCCAGCGCCGATTGTGGTTGGTGCAAAGACGCGGATCATCGTACTCGTAAGAGATTTCAATTCGACAACATTCAATGTTCCTTCCAGTCGCTTCATGAAGTCATTCGGCGGCCACATGCTGCATCTCTTCATCATATCCTCGGGTCTGGATCAGATGATCCATGCAACGCCGGAGGATATTGAAGGGTACAATCCAGGGGATACTCCCGGAAAGTTCTTTGTGGATGTTGTGTTCCCTGCACCGGGAGAATATACCGGGATTGCAAGAGGCATACTGTATGATGAAAAGGGCCGTCGAGTGCGATTCCAGCGGTCTTTTCCGCTGCGAGTCCCCGATCCTCAAACGGGCCTGGTTCCGTACAGCTCGCTGTCGAGGCTCTTTGACGAGTCGGAGCTTGCTCAGTCGGTTTCTGTGGCCTCCTATCCTCTCCTGCCTGGAGCAACCAGCACCGGAGGCGTGATGTGGTACAATGCGTCGATCGATAAGAACGGAACCGCCCTGGATCCGAATTCTCCACTGACGGCAAACTACTCGTTCACGCTGCCGCCGTCCCACACTTACATCAACAACGAGTACTGCTATGACGTGGAGTTCTCCTTTGCGGACCGTCAGACTGGGGCGCCATACACGGGTCTTACAAGCAGGTTTCTCGAAACTCCGGTGCATCTCGTCATGGTCCATCAGTCTGCCACTGCACTGATGGTCACCTACGGAGACTTTGCAAAGAACTGCGCTGATGAGTACTGTGAAGCCGTCTGCGAAAGGAACCATCTCAATATTTTTGAAGCTCCTGCATTGTATGGCCGTTCGCTGAACGGTTCGTTCTGGACACAGGCACAAGATCCCCGAGCAGGAACGCCCGGCGCCGTTCATGCTGCTCTCTCATTCCAGTTCAATGGCATCTGGAGAGTCTTTGCGATTTCAGCTTCGGAAACCGACGTCCTCGTCGCTTCTTGGGCGATCCGCATCGGTCCTGCTCCCAATTTAGTTCCATCTCCAAGCTTTGCGCTTCCTGCCAAGCAATCAGGTGCCGTCGCCGTTCTCGTTGCGCTCATCGCCATGCTTCTCCTCTGATGAAAACATTCTACCCCTCCCCACGCCTTTCCCCCGTTTTTCCATTTTCACTTTCACATAGTCGTCTTCTTCTTATCACATTTATTTTTTCTTAATTAATTTTTTAAAATTTTTTTACTGTAACATGTCTTCCTTTTTTCTCGTGACTGCCTGTCGTAAACAAAAGCACTCTTTTTTTTCGCGTTTACTTTCCTTGCGAGTTAGCGTCCTAATGGCTTTTTGGCTTTCTTGGCTTTCTCTGTCTCTCTGTCTCTCTCTGCGTGTCTATTCTTTTCTTTCTTTTCTTCTCTCTTTCTGTTTCTTGTATTGTGATGTGTGATTATTCCCACTGCAACCACTCTCACTCTTCTCAACCTCATCTGATCCGCGAAGAAGTCATGGCGACGTTTTATGGAATTGTGGTCAACAAGGGAAAGCAGTACAAGATCGAGGCACCCGAAGGGACTGTTTTGCGAATCACGCAGGCTGCTCTTGACACCTCTGATTTGAGCGTCAAGGCAGGCACTCGATGCACGCTGACGGTTACGATTGATGAGCGCAAACTTGTTTTGCTGACGCTGGTCGCTGGAAACACCGAGCAGACACACCTCGATCTTCCGTTTATCCATGGCCAGGAGGCATTTTTCGCGGTTTCGAACGGATCGGTCCATCTTTCGGGAACCATCGAAGCAGACGTTGAAGACGAAGACGATGAGAATATGTTTGGCGAGTTCGATGATGAGGAAATCGACTCGGAGGACGAGGAGGTCGAGTCGGAAGAAGACGAGCACGAGCAGAAGCTGTCGCAGAAGAACAAGGCCATCTTGAAGAAGATTGCCGCAGAAGCACACGCTGCAAATGGACAGGACGATGAAGATGACGAGGACGATGAAGACTTTGATGACGAAGAGGACGTCGACGAGGAAGAGGAAGAGGACGATGAGGAGGAAGAAGAGGTTGCTCGTCCGGCAAAGAAGGCAAAGGTTGATCAGCAGAAGCCGAAGCCGCAGCAGCAACAGCAGCAAGGCAATAAGCAGCAGCAGCAGCAGAAGGAGAAGGACAACAAGGGTCCCAACGACAAGCAGAAGGGTCATAACGACAAGCAGAAGGGTCACAACGACAACAAGAACAAGCAGCAGCAGCAAGGCAACAATAAGCAGCAGCAACAGCATCAGCAGAAGGGTAACCAGCAAAAGAGCCCTCAGCAGCAGCAGCAGCACAACCACCAAAACAAGAAGAACAAGAACAAGCATTAAGTGGCATTCCCATTTTTAATAGCTCGGTTTTTTTTTTTTGGAGGTTTATCATTGGTATAAAAAAAAATCAAGTTTCAACTGTGACGCTTTCGCTCGCGCGCGCTCTCTCTCTCTTCCTCTCTCTCTCCCCAGCCCACTTTGTTGTGTGGGAAGTTACTGACGTTACTTAGAGAGCAATGTCAGACATCATCTGGGGGACCACGGTCTGGCCTGGAGGGATTCCAGCTGTGAACTTCTTCTTTGCTCCGTCGAAAAACTTTGGTTGCGCAAAGACCTGTGTCCGGAACACACGAGGAATGCTGGCGAGGAAGTCAAGGACGTCATCGCAGGACTTACCGTCACACGAAACGGCCACCGACGTTTCCGACTGGCAAACGACGCAGGCTTCAACGTTTTTTTGCTTGTACAACAGCCGCGCAATTTCCACACAGCACTGGGGGCCGGACCGCTCGTGACGATGTCGACACAAGTGCGCCACGATCGTGACCTCTTCAAGATCATGCTTCTTTGAGTGGTAGTTTGCTGGTTTCTTGGACTGGCGATCAAGAAGGCCAACCCACGAATACTGCATGGGGTTGCGCGCTAGACGCTTGGCTTTCTTGTAGGAACAATAAACAAGGAAGATGCCCTCTGCAACTTGCTCAATGTGCCCCGAGCGAGTTGCAATCTTGATGTCGTTCATCTGGGTTGTGGCCGACGCGTGGGTGTCCGCCGACACGACTACAAACGGAAAGCGATACTTTAGGATGCCTGCAGCGGTTGTCTGAAGCCTCTTGGTGTTCTTCGGATCAAACTCCTTTCTCGCAGCTTGCAAGAACGCCTCTCTGCCCCGGCTGAGCCCAAGGCTATCTTTGACATCAATCCGACAACCGCTGTGTTCCAGAGAAACGATAACCGTCTCGCTGCTTGCGCCCGCATGATCTGCACCATCCGGATGTGACTTGTTTGAATTCCATGAAGAAACAGACGAAGAACGACTCTGGTCCGCCATTTGAAAAGAAAGACAAACAGTCGCGCGCTTTCCTCTCCCGTCTCAGCGTGCGAACTAAAGCGACAGAAAACAAAAAACAAAAAAACAAAATTATATAAAAATAAAGCACAATACAACACGCTGGCTGCGAATAACACTTTTTGCAAGGCACGCGCACAACTCCCACAGAATGGAGAATACCAGTGATCTTTGGAGGAAAACAAAATAATAATATACAGTTACGTACAGAAAAGACAACTTGCATAGAATCGACTATCCAGCTCGTTGGAATTGCATTGTGTAACGAATTCGGAAACCCACTTCTCTGGGCTTGTTCTTCTTTTCGACAAGCGTTCTATTATACTTCCAGTACTGTTCTTCTCCAGGAAGCAAGAGAAGAACAAAAGACACCGGAAGAAACAATGTTGCCGCCTCCTTTCTCTCCCCTTCCCCTCCCTCACACAACCAGTTCTGCAGAACTTGACCCTACTGCTCATACGCGCATGTCACGTACATAAACACGGACAGTCGGAAGAGAGAGGAGGGGGACGGGGGGGGGGGGGACCGGCCCTAGTCGGTCACTAAACCGATTTTGCAGCGAGTGTCTTCAGCTTGAAGAGCAAGTCGTTTCTCTGCTGCATATTCATGAACAGCTTTTCCATAAGTGTCTGGTGATCAAGCTGCAGCAGAAGTTCACCATTGATCTGCGCAGCCTTAAATGCATCGACCTCCGATCGCAGACCAACGGACTCCAGCCACACAGCGACGTCATTCTCGTTCCACGCCTTGGGACTTGCGGGCAGCGCAGGAGGCTCGACAATGACTAGATTGTGCGCTTCTTTGCAGTACACTCGACTCACATGTCGGCCATATAGAAGAGGCAGATACTCCGGATGGTAAATGCCGCCTTCGTACTTTCCGTTGTTCAGAATCGGGGTTCCACAGCGCCCGTCTGCAGGGCTTCCAAACACAATCACCTTGTGGTTTTCATCCACCAGCATCGAGTAGTCATGTCCTGCAGCAATCCAAGTGATTTTGGGAGCGCGGCTCTTCTCACCGAGTGCTTGGCGCTTCAAATCTTCTTTTGTCGGCTTCAAACCGGTCACTATGTCGCGCAGATCGACCATCGTTGGCACGAAAATTCTTTGGTCCTTCTTGTTACCAAGGCACCCACACACTCCAGAGCCACATGAATACACATTGCCCGATGCATCAAGCACCAAGGAGTGGTCGAAGCCCGCGGAGACCTGAACAACCTTTTTGCCAACCAGTCCTTCAATGAGCTTGGGTGTTGGGGAATTCTCGGGACCACCATGGCCAAGCTTCCCAAACATTCCTTCGCCGAACGAAAACACTTCGCCTGAAATGGAGCAGGCAAGAACATGGCGGTGGGAGCAGCTCACACTTGCAATCGGAACATCGCCATCGAGAATCGCGAGCCAATGGTCAATTGCTATTTGCTTGCGCCATTCCAATGTCTGTTCTGGGCTCATGTATCTCGAGGCCTCGGCCGCCGCCTTCTCCTCTGCGCTGTAACTCTCCTCTTCGATCGCGATTCGTTCGCGTTCTTCCTGACTCACCTCCTTTCTCTCCGGAACAAACTGGAGGTAATAATCCAAGTCAGCGCATACCTTGTCCCTCAAGAACAATCTGATCTGATCTGCGGTAAACGACGATTTGAATCCTCTGATTCGCGTAGGAGTCATGAAATCGCAGTCGACTCCTCCAGGTACTGCCATCATGTCCTTGAGACCGTTTCCACAGCCCCGAACCACGCCCCACTTGTCCACGAACAGCGAAAAGTCAGAAGATGCCGCTGCCTGAACAATGAATGCACTCCTCCCGGGCTGTTGCTGCGGCTGCTCCAATCTGTGCAGCTGCTCAAACACAAAGACCTGTTTGGGAACGCCGAACCCGAGCTGATGCTGCATCGATGAGCCGGACGCCAAGACAGTGCCTCTGCGAGTTGTCAGCAGCATGTGTTCCCATCCACACGAGACACCCGCAATATCCGAAACTCCTGGAATAACAAGTGGTGTGGACACGGTCGAGATCAAAGGACCAAGCCCCAGTGCGCCATACGAGTTGTCACCAAATACAAACACATAACCAGCATGATCGACCAATGCAGAGAACTTCCGTCCTGCATCTGCGGCCATTACGTGAATTGCTGTCGAGTGGTTCAGAAACCGTGGAACAAACGCCTGCTGCATATCCGAATCCGCAAGCCCTATCGCTTCCTTTTGCCCAAACACCAGCACTCCGTATTCGTACAAGCTGTACGCAGTCTGTGGAGGAACAACCATCACGCGTCGAGGCGGCGGAGGCGGAAGTGCCGCAGGGGCCTTTTCCTTTTTTTTCCCTCCTTTTTTCTTTCCCTTCTTAGGAGGCATCAGTTCTTCTTCTTCTTCTTCTTCTTCTTCTTCTTCTTGATCTACGGTTCTTTCGCCGTCGATTTCCCCAAAGCCAATAATAATAATAATGAATGAATAAGTGAATGAATGAATGAATGAATGAATGAATGAATAATTAAATGAATGAATGAATGAAGGAGAAATTTCGGTTTTCACAAACGGACTTTTCGGTAGCTTTCGGTGAGCCTTTCATCTTTTTGCTGACTGTAGCCGTGGGTTCGAAAACGCACAAGAACCGTTTTCCCTCGTCATCGAGAAAGACTCACCTTGCTTCTTCTCCGTTGTCTTTGTGAAACGCCGAGTCAGAGCAAGAACAAAGGAAAAAAGGTAAACAGCGAGCGAACGAGCGAGCGAGAGAGAGAGAGAGGAAGATGGCTGCGGATTCGATTGATTGGAATAATTTGTTGCATGCGGAGGCGGTACTTGAAGAGCTAAAGAGTGAAAAGACGGCGATTGAGGAGTTTCTTTGCGGGTTGGAAAAGGACATTGAACAGACTGCGTTGATGCAGCTGCGCTATGGATCTGCGGTTGTTGGTCCTGTGAAGCTGGAGATGCATGCGATCAAGGCAAAGAAGCAGGACGAGCTGAAGACTGTGGGCAGCAGAATAGAACTGCTGGACGATGCGATTCGCAAAAACACGGTGCGTGTCCGTGCACACTTTGTCCAAGCAGGAACAGGAGCAGGAGCAGGAGCAGGTGCAGGAGCAGGTGGAGACAGTAGCAGTAACGGTAGCGCTAGTTGGACTAATAGTGTCCCGCTTACTGCTGCGCTCTCTGGATCACCTACAAAACCGCCTGTCGTTGGAAGCCTTTTAGAAAAGTCACACAAGGAAGCAATCATCCGAATTCGTGCACAAAAACACCAGCGAGCGCACCAAGGCGATGGTCCAGTCGTCATCGTTTCGCAGTCTCCCATTCTTCGGCATTCTCAACACCGGTTCGACAAACCCAATGTCATTCCATATTGATTCTTCTGGTGGACATGGCGACGTTGTGTACATATTTGTGTGTTTAATAAATGGTTGAGAGAGAGAGAGAGAGAGATGTCATGTTTTATAGCTGGCAGCTGGTTGGTTTACTTCCGGGCGCGCTTGCGAGGAACAGGTTCTTCCTCTGCCTGTCGCAGGATTTCTTCATCTCCCGAATTGTCATCGACGACCTCTTCGTCTGTGTCTGCATTCGACCCTTCAAAGTCGTCGTCGTCGTCGTCGTCCTCCTCCTCGTCTTCCGCAGGACGCAGAGTCTTGACAGGCTTCTTGGACTTGCTCGACGACGATTCGGGCTCTGGTCTCTTCCGACTGAACTCCTCTTTCGCGCTCTTGCTGCCGCTGACCATCTTCGCCGGTGCCTTTGTCTTTTCCTCTCTTGGTTTAGACGTAGGCTTCTTCTTTGGCGCCTTCTCCTCCTCTGCGTCTGCGTCTTCGTCGTCGGGCTGCTCTGCCTCGCCCTTGTCGCTATCCTCATCAGCGGATCCAGCAAAGTCCTCGTCGTCCTCTTCGTCGTCGTCGTCCTCCTCTTCCCCAAGATCAAAGTCCTCCACAGCCGCTTCATCGCCAGCCTGCGCAACAGCGTCCTCGACTTCCACCTGCTTCTCGCGGAAAAACTTGACAAGCGCGTCCTTCAGCTCCGGACTGATTTGCGAAAACTGCAAGGATGCTCTCTTGTCCAGGATAAACGTAATGTCAAATGACGACCGACCCACGCGCTGGATTTTGATGAGAGAGATTTCCTTGTGGTATGCAAACTGAGGCTTCGGAACAAACAAGATTGAGCGATCAAGGGGAAACAAGAATCCTCTGTCATGCTTGTGCGCGCACGCAACACAGGTTGTCTTTGCATAGTCCTGGAACGAACCGGAACCAATGACCTTGTGTTTCGACAACCCTTTAATGACAGACACGAAAACCTCCCATAGTGCACCGACCATGTTCTCCTGCAGTCTCGAATCCGGATACTCGCGCTTGATCTCATCCTCCGTGATGTTCAGCGGAAACGGACTTGTCTCGTTGAACATGTCGTCGCGATCAAACTCCGCCACCAAAATGTTGTATGCAGACTTTCCTTGGCGCAGAGGAGGCTGGATGACCATGACAAAGTACATTGCCTTTGCATCCTCCTCATCAGGGCCGATGCAGAACATCTTTTGAATCATCTCAAAGTCCACGCGATGCGAATGGGACTTTCCAATGAGACGCATGAAACCCTTTCCGAAATCGATCTTGAAGTTGGAGCGCGGATGGTGGAACTTGACATCGTCAAACGAGCAGATGATGTCCTTGTTGTCCACAATCTCAGCTCGATCCACAACAACGCGCTGGAACTCATCCGGTCCTTCTGCGGGATCCTCGCCGTCCTTCAGCGAGACCTTGGCAGCAAGCGGAATATTGAATCGAATCTCGCTCAGCACGTGATCCGACGCATTAAACGCCTCTTTCGACAAGCCGTTCTTGGAGCCAGGCTTGTTGAATTCAAGCGAAACCTCCGACTTCCCCTGAACAATCGCGCCTGAGATCTCGCCCAGCGGAACAGAGAGCAACAGTTTCTCGTCAGACCCCGTTACCACAATCTCGGTGCCCGGAATCGAGACAGTTCCCCAGTTGCGGCCCGTCACAGACAGTTCCACGTTTTCGACTTGCACATTGAACTTTTCCCGGATCCAGCTCGAGATGTTCTCACGGTCCTTTTCCAGCAGACCTTGGAACCGAACGATTCCTCCAGCCTTGATGCGGCATCCAATCTCGTAGAGAAGAGACGAGCGCGACCACGTCACAGACCGCAGATCCTGCTTGAACACCGCCACCTGGTTGTCCTTCTTCTTGGAGTCCCACTGAATCCGGTCGTCAAACAGCGACAACAGTCCTTCAGGCATCCTTCCGCCAGCACTCAACAGAGTCGCGCGATACTGCAAATTCGCCATTCTTTATTTTTCTTCTTCTTCTTCTCCCACTCCTCCCTCTTGTCGCTCAGCCCAGTCGCTGTCAATCCAAAAAATGTCAATCACGGCAAACAAAGTGGAGATAGATGAGAAAAAAATTAAACTAGATTTAAATAAAATAAAAAAAACGTGAAGAAAACGAAAAAGTAAAATAACAATAATAAATGAGAGACGAAAAGCAGCAGAAAGAGTAAGGCTCAAATCTGTCTTTTCGTGAAATGAATTGGCGCCAAAGAGCGGGTGAAGGGCTCAGTGTTGCACTACGAGCGGCGGTTTTCTCTTCGAGTCTAGTATTGCGCTCATTTTATCGACATCCACCGTGGTCGGCGTCTACCGGGGGGGACATGCATGCATGAAACAAGCAGGGGGCTATGCAGAAGAGAGGCTTTCCATCTGCGCACGCAAGTCGTCCAAAGACAGGTCTTCCGAGATTTGGACGGTGGACGAAACATCAGCCAAAGACTCGGCAGCAGACGTGTCAACAACCTCCAACCCCCAGTCGTTGTCGTCGTGCACGACACCTTCCTGCTTCCTACTTCGGTTTCTCTCTTCTTCTTCTTGCTGCTGTTCGTCATCTGCAAGACCCTGTGCCCTGCGAACCCGTACCTTCTCAAGGTACTCTTCCTGACGTTTCCTGCACCACCCAAACACACATGTCGGGTTCGGCTTGAGCGAAAACCGCGGGAAGAAATCGGTCATTGCCGAGTATCCAAGATAGTCAGACACTTGTCCAAAGTGAAGCATGTACTTGAGAGCGTTTTGCACAAGAAGGCCAGCCACCGTTCCCATGGTCGTCGGCAGCGAGGCTGCGCACACACCATCTCGCTTGAGCTCCTTGCGCTCGTCTCCCTCTGCAGCAACAATCAGCGGCGGCGCACACTCGAAGCACGCAAGCTTCCCAGGAATCATAAGCTGGATATGGCCCGAAACTGCATCTTCGGACACCCCGCTTTCCATCCACACTTGCTGCAACTCGCCGCACACTCGGTTAATGGTTACGCGTGCTTCATAGTTGTCTACACATGCAAGAACGAGCGTCACCGCCGTTGGGCTTGCAGCTCCGCACTCAGAGTTTTCCTCCTTTTTCCCTTGCTCCTGCTGCTGCTTGGGAATGCCGCCAGTCTTGATTGCATGCAGGAAGAGGTCGTAGTTCGAGACGGTTGCAATGTTGCAGTGGAAAGGCTCGATCTGCACATCGGGGTTAATGGCTGCCAAGGTAACGGCTGCAGCATCGACCTTGGACATTCCCTGGTGCTCTGGTCTGAAAAATAGCCTGTTCATATTTGCGATTTCCACAGTGTCGTAGTCGAACAGAAGAAGCTTCCCCACACCGCATCGCGTCAGCATCTCGGCAGCAACAGACCCAACTCCACCGACACCAACAATCGCAACCGAACATTCGCGAATGTGCTCATAATCTTCCACAACACCCATGCGTTTCAACGCAAGCAATCTCGAATACGGATTATCGCTGCGGACTTCAGAGCTCCACTTTTCAATCCGACCGCGCACATACTTGCATCCTTCCTCCTCCTTTTCTCCTTCATTCCTGTTCCGCCGATCTCTCGCATCCACCATCTTTTCCAGCTCGGAAATGCGCTGCTTCAGCCGTCGAAGTTCCGCAAGATGCTCTTCTTCTTCCATGTTTGCAGTTGCCGCGCTCTCCACTCCCTCTAGCCCTTCCTTTCTTCCTTTTTGGTTTTGTCCCTCCGTCCCTCAAAACTCACCAGCAAGAACGTGCAAAGAGAAACTCCAAGTCTCAAAAAAAGAAAAAAGAAAAAAGAAAGAAAGAAAAAAGGCAAGCTCAAAGGTGACAACAAGCAACACATGCATGAACGTACGTACAAACAACAAGCAAACGAAGCGAGAATCCGGACTGCTCGCTTAGCAACCTTTGGTTCGAGGCTGTTTAGGTTGAATAGCCGGTTTCACGTTTCCTTTTCTTTTTCCCACGCGATGCCAATGTACATGACCCCCTGCCACGCTAGGCAAGACGCATGGCATTTCCGCCGCAATCTAGCGACGGAGATGCATAGCAAGCTTGCAAAATGGCTGTGTGAGGGCGTATGACTGCATTCTACTTTCGAAATTCGCCCCCGTCTCGTATGGTGCGGAGGGAGCCGGCAGCAGGGAAGAAACGCCGCATTGGAAGGTGTTTGCATGTCCACAGTGTGCATGCCGGATTGATCGCAATTAGAATGATGCGCGCAACGTTTATCTTTAGAAAACACCTGCAAGACGCCTTGGGGGCCTACCTCCCTTCCCGTCCATGGCGACATGACCCGGGTTGCATCATTTGATTACGGCATGACTAGCGATGGTCATGCATACTCGGTGTACAATGTTAGCGAACCAATGCATGCATCCAAGATGTGAAGAAGATGAGCTGCTGCAATCGATTCAGCATTCAAAAATGAACGTTGGAGGAAACAGAATGTAGTCGGCGAACGACGACGCGCCTGACGACGCTTTTGCATCTGATCCTTGTTGTTCTCTGACCTGAAAGCGCATTCCGACGAGAGGGGATTAACGGGTTTCTTGGTTCTCGGTATCTTCGGGCATGGTCGGTTTGAATTTGCTAGGAAGAACCCTCTTTGGAGCCATGGGATGTTTTGTCTCTGACGAGGAGGTGCTGCTTGACGGTTCGATGATAGAAAACACAAACAACAGAAAATAATGGAAAGAGAAAAACGCGAAGAATGAAAAAAATGCTAGACTGATCAACAAAACGGTCAACCGCTGAACAATAACACGTCATTCTCATGCATACGCATTTTCGACACTCTTTAACGCAACATCCGTAGCCACCTATCATTCATTCAGCGCACTGCCAAGAGGCGAACTTCCAAGACACGATCTCGTATCTCCAGGTGCATCAATCGCGCTACAACTGAGGACACGAAAGCGCCTGCTGCTAGGGCCGTCAGAATCAAAATGCACCCTTCTCAGGAACCACGTGTCACGCTGAGAAAGTGGCTCACAGATTGATCGAGATTGGGAACGGAGCGCGGAACATCTATCTGAAGAGCGCCGTGAGGTGTGTTGGGGCCCTATCCCTTCCCGGCGACAGGATGCAAGATTGAATATGCATGTCTATTCGTAGACATGCATGTTCAGTGCATAATGTAGGCGTACAACAGGGAAGACTTTCACGACATTTTACTAAAGAACCTTTTTTTTGTTTTTTCTCCTTATTATGCTGAATTTTTTCACATCGATTTTTTTTTCCTGCACATTTCATTCCAAATGGTCTCTCTTCATACAAGATAAGCTTCCAGCCAGCCCCGGCAAGTGACAGCACCCCACGCACAAAAAAACATAATAAACAGTATAAAGTAAAATAAAAAGAAGAAAGAAGAAAGAAGAGAAAAAGACAAGCCAAACTGGTGCGAGAGATCGAGGGGTTCACTTTGGAATACTTACAGGTACTTACCGTTCCTTACTTACGGGAGCTTGGTTAGAAGCCGCGTCCGTAGACTGGAGCAGGTGCGCCCTGCTGGGGGTGCTGCTGCTGGTGATAATGAGGCTGCTGTGCGACTTGACCGACGGCTCTGTTGACCTTTCTTGTCGTGACTTCTCTGCGCATTTGGCAAGTAGTGCAGAAGAAGCAGCAGATGGCAGCGCAAAAGTCTCCGCAGCCCGATCCTTCGATTCCAAACGCATTGCGGACCGCGGTTCTTGCGGCGCACGTTGCACAGCATGGACAGATCAGATCAAAGAGACAACACAGACAGCACGATTGGTCGTCCACGTCGCGCCGAATCGTCCCGAGCTGGATGCAAGGGCAGCAAAGCCCCATGATGCACGACCCAAAGTCCTCAAAGCACGAACATGTGCCTGAATCCCAGCCGCCAAGCGCTGACTTTCCAACAGTGTTTGCAGGTGCAGGTTGACCGTACATTTTCCTCCTTCTTCTTCTTTGCCCCCCTTTAAAAACAAAAACAAAAACAAACTACAAGTCCGTTAGAAAACCAAAGAAAGAAAAAAAAAGAAATTACAGAGAAAAAGAAAAAGAAAAAGAAAAAGAAAAAAGAAAAGAAAAAAAAACCGAAATGACAATAACGAGGCAAAAGAGAGAGTAAAAGCGAAGGAGAAGAACGCAAAAGGCGTGTGGGAAGATGAAAGAGAACAGCTGAACGAGATTACAAATCGATTAGGATTTTAGGATTCAGACCGGGCAGAAGAGGCAAAGGTGGATCAACGTCGAATAGCCGAATCCCTCTTTTTCTTTTGGGTGGAAAAGGGGATTGGATTGTAGATTGTGGTTGCTGCGGTTTTGCCGCAATCAATTGATACTAGAGACAGGGAAATATTTTACTTTTGAGCGCCTACAGTGTACACTATCCACGGCTAATCATCGCTGATCACCCATAATCCATGTTGCAACCCAACAACATGCATAGCATGATTGGGAAGGGGGGCAGGCCCCAACACGCCCCCTCGGCATGAGAGACGCTCTTAAGAGAGATGTTGCGCGCGCCGTTCCAATCGCGGTCGAGCGTGCATTTGCACGATGGCCAACAAAACACACCTTGTTTCCACACACAACTTGCGATGCATGAGCAATTAAAATAAAGAAATGAAATGAGCGTCGCCGTGCGAGAATGCAACGCGGGGGCGTGTGTTATAGGGATTTCATGATCAAAAATGGGGAGAAACGAATCGGGCATCGTGTGACGGAGTTGCTTAAGATACCGTAACAAACGCATGCGCATGGCGCGTGGCAGTGTTTTTTTGTTTGCGTGCGCTTTAGATTGCTTCATCATATCGCAATAAGTGGCAGCGGCCTGTGTCTTCCGCAATCTGCAAAGAAATGGTACTGTTGCTGGTGGTGGTGTTGTTGTTGAAAAGAACAAAAAAGGGGGAGAAGAGAATCAAAAAACTTATATGTTGTACACAAATGATGACGAGCCGAAACAGCGCAGGATTTCGCAACTGTTAGGAGGGGTGGTTCAACTGGATAACAGGTAAATACTGCGTGTACACCAGGAATCATCGTCGTCGTCTAGGTTTAACGGGAAATAGATGATACTCGTGTCGCTTCGATCGGAAGCAAAACAAGGGAGTGACTGACAACAGACTGATTTTGCATCCTCAACATGATGATGATGATGATGATGATTGTCATCGTTGTTGTTGCGAATGCTGTCAGGCACAAAAGAAAGGAGAGGATCCCTGTGTGTGGAAATGCCATTCCAGAACAAATCTCGCAATCTGCTTCTTCTCATCAACAGCAGGAGAGTGCCAAAGAGATAGGGACAGCCAATCCACCGCTGCAGCTGAATGTGCAATAACGATAGGCATTGGGAACGTGGAGGGAAAGCGAGAGACACGGCACACGGATTCGCGGGCGTGCCTTCAACGCGCGGATCAAAAGCTAGCTCGAATGCGAGGCCGACAACGACGAGGAAGAGGACGACGCCGAGGACGAAGAAGAAGAAGAAGAGGCGGAATAAGAAGGATGATACTTCTGATTATCGAAAATGTCGCATTTCACCTGGTCAAACAATGGATTCGTGTGCATAATCCAGTCAAAGAACGACTGGTCTTTCTCGGGCATTGTGACGATTGCATTCTGCCAGTAATCATGCAGTTCCTTCAGCCAATCCGGCTCCCCTTCTTCTATTTTCCCGTCTGCCGAAGACATACTACCATTCGTATCCATTTCCATTTCCATTTCCATTTCCATTTCGTCGTTCACCACCACCACCACCACCACCGCCACTTCCTCCGCCACTACTTCTTTGTCTTATTCTTTAGCAATCCGGCAAACCGACAATGACACACACACACACGCAAACACACAAAACAAGAAGAAAACTCGCAGCGACTCAGTTCACGAATACCGAGAGTCGAGCAACTGTTTCGATGGAGTTTCTTTTTCTTTGTTTTTTTGGTTTCTTTGTTTTGGAAACCAGATGGCCGATAAGCGCTGCACCAACCATACGAAAGAGGAGGATAGAAGAAAGAGAAAAATGAAACAAACAAGAAAAAAGGCGTTGGAGCATTTTCCATTTCTTTTTTTTACAGTCGGAAAGGTTTTTTTACACTTCTTTTTCGGTCATTTCTGTTCTTCTTCTTCTTCTTTTACTGGGGGAAAAAAGCAGCCACGGGAATGTATGATGTCGCTGTTTCTAGAGGGATCCATTGTTCTTCTTGACGACGATGACGATGACGGCGACGAGTCCTCCGATGAGGATCACAGTACACAAAAACATGCTTCCCATTTTCGACTTGGAGAGAACGCGTTCCGTCTTTTTAGTGACTGCCTTCATTCGATTATTCGTTCGATCCATCAGCACCGTGGTTTCATCAAGCATTGTGTTTTGGATTCCAATCTCATCCGAGATTTGCTGCCCGACGGCCTTTTGCCTCTCAATGACCCTGGAAAGCGCATCGAGATCATCGTCTTGTTGGCTCATCATCTTTTGCTGTTGCTGCAGCGTGTCCGAGACGGATCGGTCATCACCCTGACCAATCGCTGATGCTCCTCCTGCTCCCGCACCTGTACCTGCTTGCTGGTACCCGTTCCCCGTTGCATTTCCAAGAAGTGTGGTTCTCTGCATCGTCGTCTTTTTCCCGCCGCCTGTCGTGCTTCCAGACCCGAACTCCGACTGCACCGACTCGGCCTCCAGCTTCAATTGCGAAAGAAGTTCTCGCCGCCTCCGGACCTCGCCAGCCGTAACCTTGAATTCCGCAGGCGCCTTCTCGTGCGCTCCAAGATGCCCTTCGAGATCCGAAATCCCCTTCTCTACTCGCAACAGTCGACGACGTGCCACCGAGTGCTGTGTCGGCCCTCCATCCACAACCAGCGCCCGGATGTCAGAGCACTCTCGCATGAACCCCCGGTACCGCGTCATCCAACTTGCGCCATCAGGAACCCCACTTTCACTCATCTAAATCCTCTTTCCTTCTTTTCCCCCTTCTTTTCCTACCCCCTTTTCTTTTTAAATTTAAAACGCTCGTGGGAGAAAAAAACAACAACAAAAAACCACCAAAAGAACACCAAACCACAAAACACGCAGGCCGAAACAAGACGAAGAGAATAGGTAGAATTGCGGGGGACGAGAAGCCCAAAGAGCCCCAAAAATGAGAGAGCCACGCCCTCATGGAAAAGAAGGAAGGCGGAAAAACATCATGATAATTCCGTTAGTATCACGTGATGCTGGGGCTCATGCTGACGTCTTCGTTCTTTTCATCTTTTCCCTCCATTGCTTCTCTCTCTCTCTCTCTCTCTCTCTCTCTGTGTGTGTGTGTGTCAATATCTGTGGTTCTCTCTGTGCGGTTGGTTGGTTTTGACTCGGCGTGGTCCGTTGTTTGCGAGTCGAGCACAGATGAGTGGAAATCGTCGGAAGCGGAATTTGCCAGAGGACGATCCGGAAGTTCCGGACGATGCAAACTCTCCGGCTCCGTCATCTCTGTATGAGCTTGGTGGCAGTGGAGGCGGTGTCGGAGGTGGCGGAGGTGGGGCTGGTTCTGGGTCTGGGTCATCGATGGTGACGAATCCTGCGATGAGCGGCGTCAATACGACTCTGGCGTCACTGACACAAAAAGAAAACAAAAAGAAAAAAGTGGACGAGAAGCCGAAGCCAAAGGAAAAGATCCAAGAGGTGAACCGGGAAAGCGAGAAGATGGTCCAGGATTTCTGGAATGTTGTTGGTGCGTTTTTCCAGCCGATTCAGGAGTCGCTGCTGAAGCAAATGGTGCCGTCCGACATACCAGACGACGACGACGTCTTTAAGATCCCAAGCCGTGGCAGGCACTACATTGACAGGTGGAGACGAGAAGACGACGTCTTTCAGAATGACGTCAGACAGAAGCTTGCCGCAATGGATGGGTCCGCCTACCTCTCGAATGACCCTTCGCTGTATGCTCCTTCTTCTGCCTCCGGCTCTGGTTCCGGGGCTGCGTTTGGGACGGGAACGGGGTCGGGATCGGGGTCGAGCACGCCATTTGGGTCGACGTGCAGCACAATCACTGCCAAAATGCAATACCTAGCTGACGCCCATTCTCGCGCAAGCAAAATCCTCGAAACGGCCTCCGATGCAATGGACAGATTTCGTTCCAATTGGGTTGAGGCCGACTTGTCCGCCGCAGCATACGGTTGGCACTCTCTTCCCCAACGGCTTCTGGCAGGCATGGTTCCTGTGCGCATTCCCACAGCCTCTTCTTCTTCTTCTTCTTCTTCTTCTTCTTCTTCTTCTTCTTCTTCTTCTTCGTCCACCTCGTCATCCTCGACTGGGCCTGCTGAGTCCGGTTTGGTGGGTTCTAGCTTGAGGGCTAGTGCACCCGGTTCTGTTGTGAATGGTGCGAGCACAATGTCCGATTCTCCTTCCGCATCGTCCGTTACCTCGGCACAGACCATGCACGAGGACGAGGAAGATACCTTGGTGTTTCCATTCTCTGGGTTCACCGATGATGCTTCCGACGCCAGGCTTGTGTCTTTGGATTTTCTCCCTCCTGTCATGGAGGACTTTGCTGCGAATCTGCAATCCATTTTGAAAAGGGACGATGTAAATGTGCTGCATTCAGACGACGAGTTTGATGCGTACGAACGGGATGACGATGAAGTGTGCGCGGAAATCATGGACAAGCAATACCAGCTGCGAGCGTTGGTTCGACGCAACATCCAGGTGCTAACCGAGCTACAAGAACGAGCTCGACAACAGATGCGCAATGATATGGCGAGAAAAGATGAAATGAACAGGTACAAGAGAGTGGAGGTAATGTGGAATGCCCGTCCGGATGCAGCAGCTGCGCGCAATGCAAAGGACAAGAAGAAGACCAAGGCCAGCACAGCGTCCAACATGCCAGGCGTACCGAAGGACGCAGACAAGCGTGTGCTGTCGCACATTCCCACAGTGCTTGCGCGGTATGAAGAGCTTCTGAAGAAGCACAAGAAGGACTGGCTGCTGTCGACGGATTCGTCGTCGTCGTCGTCGCAGCAAGAAGGACAATCGGGTGCCGGGCCAGCGAGCGGCCCTGCTGCTGGATCGGGATTGGGGGCCGGCGGAAGCATGGGAGCGCAGTCCAGCAGCCTTGGTGGATCACTGCAAGTCGGTGACACACCAGGATTGCCTGTTCTTGGAGAGTTTGCCGACGATGACGCGAGTGGAGCGAACAATGCGGAGGCTGTTGCAGGAGTGTCCACCGCAGGCATGGATCCGAGCCGCCTGGTTTGCCAGCAGTCTGAATCTTTCGATTCGGATCTTGCAGACGCGCTGAAGCAGCTGTCCGACTGGTTGTTGCTCAACAAGTCTTGCAAGGTTGCACCGCGTGCGCATACGCGGTGGCGCAAGTTACTGTCATTGCTGCGCTCTGTTCTTATCTTGTATTCACCACCTGCCCTGCCTCCTGTTAGCACGGAGGATGGAGATGCCTCAATGTCATCGGTGATTCCGGGTCCCTTCGGGCTTGAGGATCTGACCGATGACGAGCGCGCAGGCCTTGCGGACGTTGCCAAGTTGCTGAAGAGCTGTGAAGAAATTATGGAGTCGGGCCGTGCGTGGGATGCCTTGAAGGAGGCCCTCAGAGAGTGCGAAGTGGCATTTTCTCTTGTAGAAACACTCGGATCCGAAGACCTACCAGACGTGTAAACTATTCATCTGCAGAGCTCGGAAAACCTTCTCGAATCTTTGCGGATCCTTGTTTTGCAGTTGTCGGTTCTGTTCCAGTGACGACTCTCGTCTGATCCCTCTGCTTTGGTTCTGCAGCGGAAAAGGGGTGGTGCGCTCCGGGATGACGACTAGCGGCAACAATCAAACACATAGTCAAACGCCTCATGCACACACACACACACACACACACACACACACAAAAGAACACCACATGGAGCGCCAAATTTTATGTCCATTGTACGGAGAGCATTTTTGCGAAATGTTCGGTGAACAAAACAAGAAAGTCCGCAGAAGAAGGAAAAGATCACACAGCAGCAACAAGGAGAGTGCATAGCACAATGGCAGCGATTAGCTGCATTTTCCCACCCTCCTCAGTTCTTCTTGGAGTCGGACAGCAGCTTGTCCTGTGGAGCCCCAAAGATGAGGCCGACGACAAACTTCACAGGGAAGATGGCCGACGTGTGTCTCTTGTACAAGCGGTACGAAGATCCAAACTTCTTGACCAGTCTCTTCTCTTCGTAGTGGACTCCGATCATGAGGTACGCGGCCAACAAGAACCAGAGGACCAACCGATCAATGGTCATATGATGGGCGACCAGGGTTGCGGACAGCGTGGAGAGATAGATGGGGTGTCGCACGAGTCCATAAACTCCGGTTGTCTGCAACACGACCGGCTTATTCTCTTCCTCGTGCAACTGGCGCTCCGACTTGAACGGATGCGTGAGGCCTACGAATTCAAACAGACCGTGCTGCGACAGCGCAATGTGTCCCGGGATCATGCACACGGAGAACAGCGCAAGGGCAACCGCCGTATCAAACTCGGGGTACGGATTGAGCTTCCAGACGGTGGTGTCGAGACGCTGCCAATAGAGCATCATGACAGACAGCTGAATTCCAGTGACGACCATGTAGAATCCACGGATGTACTGGACACGAAGGAATTTGGACAAAATCTTCTTGAACCACGGCTGAGCAGTAATTGAATGCACAACGCCAAACTCAAGCACCAGACCCGCGTTCCACAGATGGACGTAGTACCACGGATGGTTCGGGCTAAGAGTCACGACAGGCTCTTCCAGATACCCCGGGATGCGCAAGTTGAATGCAATCCACACATGGAACAGAATCGACGGAATCCCGCCAACGACAAAGTTGACAATTGCAACAAACAGCGCTTCTAAGAACGGCGGCCGCTTCGACGAAATCTCAGTTGGCATCTCTGTATCACTCACAAGCCTCTTTCTTTCCTTTTCCTGTTTCTAAAAGAAGAATTGAAATAAAGAAAATAAATAAATAAACATATAGAACAAAAACAAAAAACAAAAACAAAAATTACGACAATAATATAGATTGGAGGAGAAAGGGAAAAGGAGGCAATAGAAGCAAAAGGAAGCCAAGAAAGATGCAGAAAGGGCGGCAGAGGGCGTCGGGGAATATCGGCCTTGCGGAGGATACTGCATCGGACCTGGGCAGACCGTCTGCCAGGCCTTGCGACGGCCGTTGGATGTACAGCAGTTTGTTCGTACCTTCTGCCCGTACTTCCATTCGGGTCGGCGGAGTTCATAGTCGAGAGGTGATGGACATGCGAGCACCGGTCCGACGGGTCGGGGCGAACTGCGAACAAGCGCTGATTTCTCAGCCCTCATACCGATAGGTCGATCGCATTGGCGAAGGCTCAGCCAAACTTGAAACAGCTCAGTTTTGCAGCTTCTCCGATATGCATTTTCCCCCTCACAAACCCCCGTCACCTTTCCCCATGCCAGACGTGCACTTTTTCTCATTCTTTGTTCAGTTGTATTTCAAATGTGTTATTATTGTTATTGTTATTATTTTTTATATAAAATAATGAATTCATAATATTTTTCTTTTCTTTCTCTTTTCTTTCTCTTTTCTGATTTTTGATTATTTTACATTTTAAAAGATTCTTTAAAAAACTGGCTCGATAGTCATGGGTGCAGCCGAGTCTACGTCTGCAGATGCTTCCGCACGCGCATCGACGATCGCGAGTGCTTCTTCGTCCTCCGCTTCCGCTTCCGTTTCCGCTTTCCCTTTGGCAGCAACAACTGCTGCTGGCGGTGGAACGTTGGTAGGGTCTGCGCAGTCTGGAGGCCTTTTTTCTGTGAGTGCAGACACGGTGTACAATCCAGCGGAAATTGACGCGGGGCGCTGTGCAATGCCTGCTTCGTTCAGAGATGTTATTTTCTCTCGGGGCATGCATTTCGCCCTTGATGATGCACTGACGATTCTTGATGGAAACGGCGCAGAAATTGCACCGACGTATACATTTGGAGACCTGTTTCGGATCTCTGCGGCGCTGGCGCAGCACATGACGGGAAACCTGGGGCTGACGCAAGCAGACCGGTGTGTGCTGGTGTTCCATACCTCGGTGGAGTTTTTCGTTTCGTTCTTTGCATGCATGCTTGCGGGGGTCACGTCCGTCCCTGTCAGCGTTCCTTCTCCTCGGGCAGTGCATGCACTGTTTGGAATCATCGCGGATTGCCAGCCGAAGTGCGTCTTGGCTGCGGAATCCATGCGAGCAGCGTTCGAACCCGCTTTTCAGCAAGCGCAGTCCAAGTTTCCAGATTTGAAACACATTTTTCTCGACTTTGTTGGACCAGCGTTTATCGAAAGTGCAAGTCCGCAGAAGTTTGATGTTCAGCATTGGGCTAGAGAGCATCGAAATGCGATCGCCGACGCAGACGGGTCTGCGATTGTGTTCATGCAGTATTCCAGCGGCACAACGTCGTCTCCAAAAGGAATTTGCATTCGAAACCGCAACTTAGTCACCAACTGTCAGATGGTATGGCGCTTCTTCTCGATGCCAAAGCGCGGAGAAACACATGTATCGTGGCTTCCTGTGTTCCATGACATGGGTCTCATGCTCGGTGTTCTTTTGCCAATGTACGCGGGTGCCAAAGCGGTGTTGCTGTCTCCGGACACATTCGTAAGGAATCCGGCGCTGTGGTTGCTGGCCTGCACAAAGTATAATGCTGTCGTCACAGGTGCGCCTAATTTTGCGTACGAGCTGTGCATCCGAAAGGTGGATGACAAGATGCTCGATCAGGTCAATTTGCAGTCCCTGCGGACAATGTTTTCTGGGGCTGAGCTGGTTCGAGCGGACACTGTCAAGAAGTTTTTCGAAAGATTTGTGCCTCGAGGTCTTCGCACGAGTTCTTATGCGCCTTGTTACGGCATGGCGGAAACCGTCGTGTTTGCTTGCGGACGGCAAGAAGGCGACGAGTTGTTCATCATTGACATTAATGATCTTCCAGCGCTCAGCGCCAATCCATGGAGCGTCCCCAGATTGAAGTCCTATGTGGGTTGTGGAAGAACTGCGTACAACGCTCTAATTATCATTGTCAATCCGGAGTCTTTGCGGCCTTGTTCCGATGGCCAGGAGGGCGAGGTTTGGCTGTCCAGTCCGTCTGTTTCCGACTCGTATTTTGGAAAGCCAGCGATATCAGAAAGCACAATGCATGCCACCTTGCCTGCACCGGAATTCAAGGGTCATCGTTTCCTGAGAACCGGAGATGTCGGCTTTCTCTACAAAAAGCAACTGTTTGTGACGGGGAGAATCAAAGACATTATCAAGATTAATGGCGCATCTGTGTTTCCAACCGATGTAGAGTATCTGATCGAATCGCGTTACTCCATTGTCAAGCCTGGCTGTTCAGCGGTGTTTTCTGTTTCGAGCGCAAACGCAAAAGAGGAAAGCATCATGTGCTCCTGCGAGCTTCGGAAGGGCTCCTTCTTGTCGGCTGAAGTATTTGATTCGATTGCACAGCTTATCTGGAAGGAGATGCATGTTTCACTCGGCTGTGTTGTCTTTGTCACTGAATCTGCAAATCGGAAGACAACAAGCGGCAAGATATCTCGCTACGGCTGCAGACAGGACCTGTCTCGAAAACGCTGGCAAGAATCCGATGCCGTCTTGGGATGGAAGTTTTTCATTGCCAATCTTCGCGATGCATTTGTATCGCCGGATGTTTCGGACGTCTTCATACGTCCGGAATGCATCCAGAAGGCGTCTGAAGTTGATGCAGCAAATCATGTTACTGTTCCGGCAAGGTCGTCCTCGGTTTCTGATATAGAAAATGCGCCTGTTTCTGCGGCTGTTCAAGGACATGCATCATCATCATCGTCGTCGTCATCCGCAGCACCATCTCTTGCCGCGCTTCCTCCGTTGAGCCCCTTATCAATGCCTTCCGTGACAAATGCTTCAGCATCGTCAATCGTTCTTGGATGCCCCGAGCCTCATCTCGCGTGGACATTGACGTCATTGGAAGCAAAAATTCGGGATCTCGTCTCACAGGAGACGGGCGTTCCTGCAAGTGATTTCGCCATGGACGCTCCCTTATCATCGTACAGCTTGACTTCCGTGTCTGCAGTACAGTTGTCTGCCGCCATTGAAAGTGAGTTTCACATTGTTTTGGAAAAGGATTTTCTATTTCAGAATCCGTCGCTGCGTTCGCTTATCTTGTGCGTCGCAGATTTCCTTGGCCTGTCTGTTGCGTCTTCTACTGCGACCATGTCTTCTTTCTCAGTGCTGTTGAAGGAGCCTTCTGTGAGAAAAAACACAAATTTGATTGCCATCGTGGGGTACAGCTCCAGGTTTCCCGGTGCATCATCTCCCGAGGTGTTCTGGCAGAGTCTTATCGATGGTGCAGAACTTGTCGCCCGAGTTCCGATTAATCGTTTTCGGAATGTGAATGATCCATCCGGGGAGTTTGTTGTCGGGCACTACCTTGAGCAAATCCGAGACTTCGACTACAAGTTTTGGAACATGTCATACCAGGAGGCTTGCATGATGGACCCGCAGCAACGGCTAATAATGGAACTCGTGGTCGAAGCCGTGCAGCGTAGTGGCATGAAACTCAGCGATCTCAAGGGGACGTCCACAGGAGTCTTCACATGCACCTCTCCTTCTGGATATCCTGGCGAAAACATGGTCCTTGAAGATTCTTTTAGGATGTACTACCCTTTTGGATCCTCTCCTGCAATCAGTGCGAACCGCATTTCGTATTTCCTGGATCTTCACGGGATTTCCGTGAACGTTGATACTGCATGTTCATCCTCGTTGACCGCTATAGATTTGGCATGCTTGCAGATTCTGGAAGGTCGCTGCAACACAGCCTTTGTTGGTGGAGCTAACGTCGTGCTGGATACCGCGGTTAGCGAAAGTCTGGAACTCTGTGGGTTCTTGTCTCCGGACAAGGCTTGCAAAGCCTTCGAAGAGGGTGCTGATGGGTACGCTCGTGGAGAAGGCGGTGTTGTCATGATTCTGAAGAAGTACGAGGATGCGCTCCGTGATGGCGACTGCGTTTTTGGAGTTATTGGTGGTCGCTCTGTGAACCAAAATGGAAATGGCCTCACCATCTCATCCCCGAATTTTGAAGTTCAGTCGCAGCTGCTTCGAACAGCTGTTGAAGCTTCCGGCATTGGTTTGCCGGCCGTCTCTTATGTGGAATGTCACGGTACAGGTACTCGCATTGGCGACTTGATCGAGGCAAAAGCGCTGGGATCTGTATTTCGGGAGTCTCACATGCATTCGCCACTGCTCATAGGGTCTGTCAAGTCGAATGCAGGGCATCTTGAGTCATGTGCGGGACTTGCGGGCCTGTTGAAGGCGCTCTTGATTGTCCAACATCGCTGCATTCCGCCGTCATTGCTGTCCGGGAAAAGAGCCACGCACATCGATTTCGAAGGCCTCCGCCTGGAGGTGGTTGACGCGGTTCGCCATTTGGACGAACAGCCTCTTGCTGTGGGTGTGTCCTCCTTTGGATTTGGAGGTACCAATGCACACGTCATTCTTCTTTCTCCGGACCATCCAGCTCTCCAAGAATCAAAACTCAGAACGCCCCCTCCAGAAGTCCGTGAAAGTCAGTTTGTGCAATCCGATTTCCTGATTCTTCCGGTGTCCGCTCGCAGCAATGAGTCGCTGCAGACACTTTGCAAGTGCCTTTCTACCTCCCTTGAAACTGTGGATCCGCTGCACGTTTCTAGAACACTGTGCTCGTTCCGTGACTCGTTCCCGTACCGAAAAGTAATAGTTGCTTCTGGAATTCGCGATGCAATGCAAAAACTGTCTTCTGCTACGCCATCCTCTGCGGTCATGGCTCGAGACCGTGTAGGGTTCGTGTTTAGTGGTCAAGGAACGGACTGGCCTGGAATGGGCCGTGCACTTCTTCGTTCGAGCCACGGTTTTGCAAAATCATTCAATGCCATTGATGCCATCGTGAAACGACTGCGATCCTGGAGTCTGTTATCAGAAATCCTCTGGAATGATTCCTTGTCACCTCCCCGTCTGTCTAACGGACGCCTGCAGGTATTGCTGATTGCTTTCCAGATTTCTTTTGTGGCAATGCTCCAGTCTGATTTTTCCATCGCTCCCTCGGCCGTTCTGGGCCATAGCATTGGGGAAATTGCAGCGTTTCACGTTGCAGGAGTCATTTCTCTGGAAGATGCCATTCATCTGGCAGTTCGACGGGGCGAAATCATGGACGACGAAACGCGAAAGATCTCTGCAAAGTTTGGGATGCTCGCTGCCAGTCTTAGTGAGTCTGCTGCGAAGCAATTGCTGTCCGATTTCCTCGGCCCTTCGGACCAGACTGTTTCTCTCTCGGCTGTCAATTCTCCATTGCAGGTCGTTTTTGGAGGCAGAGCAGAGTCTCTCCAGCAGATGTGTGGGGAGCTATCAAATCGTGGCATCCGGCACAAGATGTTGCCGATGGCAACTGCATTTCACACCAAGATTTATAAGGCTGCATCGTCTCGGTTGGAAGCAGAGTTTGCGTTTTTGAAACCATGTGTCTCGTCAATCGTGTTATGTTCGTCGTACACGGGTCGAGTGTATCCTGCCAATCTCGTGGACAAATCGCTGGGCACTGGATCTTACTGGGGCAACCAGATGAGTGCGCCCGTCCAGTTCCATGACGCATTTTGCAATCTGTTGCAATCTCGGTCCGTGGACGTTGTAATTGAAATTGGCCCTTCTTCTGTTCTTGCGCATTCGATGGAGGAGTCCATCGACTTACTGTATCCGGAATCAACGGTTGCCATCTCTGAATCTTCGAATCGGTTGATTTCTCGACAGGGTCTGCGTCAAACCCGAGTGCTGGGCGCTTCGCAGAAGAACGAGGACGAAGTGCTGCATGTAATCTCCACGCTGTCCGCGTTGTGGGAGTGTGGTCACGGTCTGCGGCTAGAAAGCTTTGGCTTCTCCAACAGCCGATCGAATGCACATGTTGTTCCTGTCTACCAGTGGGACCGAACGGCTTGCTGGGTGGAAACGTCTCAGAATCCGCTAAACTCCAAGCTGTTCGTTCGAAACGTTGAGCGTGCCATGGTTCATTTACGAAGCCCCCGCTTGATGCGCTCTCGAAATTCCGATCCCTTTGATACCCATCGCCGGAGATCCGTGGATTTTGACACCATCTCCACCCCGTCCTCTGCAACCAATTCTCCGTCGGTTTCAGTGGTTTCTCGATTCTCCGCCCAATCTGCAATTGTTGACGCGTTGTGTCGTCGTTTACAGGTCGCACCGTCGGATCTCAACCAATCGCTTACTCTCGTGGAGCTTGGAATGGATTCTATTTCCATGAATCAGCTGCGATCCGATATAGAATCTCTGTTGAACCGGCGGTTGAAGCCAGAGGTACTGCTAGGCAAGCCTGTTTCAGAGGTTGTTAAGTTGTTGACGGAACAGAACCCTGTGTTGTCCTCGTCTTCGTTTTCTCTTCGCGCTGGCGCTCTTCCTCACCCTATCTCTCTTCCAGCAGCAGCATCTCGGCTAAACGTCGCCACTCGCTTTGATGATATTCCCGAGATGGTGGAGTTGGAAACACGACTGGCATCCTTTTCGGCGATATCGCCCGAGCCGGTGTTTTACAGAGTACAGGATGGTATTCCGGGAGCGGAGACGTTGATGCATATTGGAGGTGAGGTTCGGAAGGTGGTCAGCTACTCGCATTACAATTATCTTGGATTGAACGGAAATGCAACCGTCTCCGCAGCCGCGAAAACTGCAATCGATCAGTTTGGAACCTCTGTGAGCGGCAGTCGCATCCTGTCTGGAGAAAAGACTGTTCATACATCGCTGGAACGTCTCATTTCGCGGTTTCTTGGTGCAGAAGATTCGCTGGTGATGTCCGCTGGACATGCAGTGAATGAATCGTTCATTGGGCACATTGTTGGCGATGGCGATGCGATCTTTTTCGACGAGGAGTCTCACAACAGCATTATTCAAGGAACAATGATGTCTGGTGCCGCGCGCATTCAGTTTGCGCACAACAGTCATGCAGACCTGGCCACTAAGCTGGAAACGTATCGAAAGTCGTTCCGTCGAGCGCTGATCGTTATTGAAGGTCTCTACTCCATGTCCGGTGATTATCCAGATCTGCAAAAGTTTGTGGACTTGAAAAAGACTTTTGATTGCGGTCTGATGATTGACGAAGCACACTCGATTGGCACTTTGGGCAGCACTGGACGGGGCATTTGTGAACTCTGCGATGTGATGCCCGGCGACGTGGACATCCTGATGGGAACTCTTAGCAAATCGTTTGCGAGTTGCGGTGGCTATCTTGCTGGTTCGTCTCGTCTAATCCAGTATTTGAGATACACCCTGCCAGGATACATTTTCTCTGCAGGCATCACTCCTGCAAATACTGCGGCCGCTGCGGCGGTTTTGGAGCTGATTTCCCAGGATTCGACGTACACGCGGCAGCTTCGTGAGAATTCTAATTACTTCATGAAGCTCCTGGCGGAGCATGGTTTAGAAACGCTTGCAAAGACCGATTCCCCAATCATTCCTGTTGTTGTTGGCGCTGACGAGTCTGCAATTTCACTATCCTTGTCCCTCTTATCCGAGGGAATCTTTGTCAATCCTGCTGTTTATCCTTCTGTTCCGAAGGGCAGTGCGCGTCTTCGGTTTTTCATGACTGCGTTGCACACGCAACCGATGATGACGCACACCGCAGATGTGCTGGCTCGTCTTTTAAAGGAACTTCCAGCATGCCAGAAGGTGTAAACGGATAGTATGGCTGAAGGTGTGCAGGTCGAGGCCCAATGAGACGCTGTCGAATATTCACAACCGATTCCTTGTAATCGATGATGGGCGCTGATGCTGATTTAAAAAGTCTCTCTACGCCAAATAATCTGGTTTTTTGGGGCGCAGCATATGCGAGCCAGATGTTTGGGAGAGGCTTCGGTTGGAGGGTTTTTAAAATAAAAAAAAACTTTCGCAATACGGGTAGAGCAAAGAAAAGAGGATGAATCATCAGTTAATTAACAACGAGTGAGGCGGGAAAACAACAATACGCTCAACTTTCGTCCATTATTTACGTCCCATGCTATGATCATCATCCACGCTCTTGTTATCATCCTCCTTGTCGCTCGCTCCATCATCGTCACCGTCGCTGTCACTTTCTTCCAATTCTTCGATTTCCTCTAACGTGCGCTTCCTGCTGTGATCTGGGTCGAGCTCGTCAGGCTCACCGTGGTTCGGCAGCGCTTCATCCTCCATTTCTGGTTCTGCATCCCCGTCTACTTCTATGTCCGCATCTGCAGCTGCACCGCTGCTTGCTTGTACGTCATCATTCCCGTCATTTTCCGGTTCGTGCGGTTGCTCGCCCTCTGCACCGCCGTTGCCTCCATCTCCCGCCTCCTCGCTCCCGCCTTTCTTCGCCTTTCCTCTTCCCACCTTCCGCGTGTCCTTCAGCGGTCCATACTCGGACTTCAGCTGATCCACCCACGATGCAAACTGGATTTCCTCCAGCGCCGCAAAAATGTCGTCTGCAAAGATTGTCTGTCGCTTTGATTTTGCAGCAAACTCCTGCGCTGCGGCCGTCAGAAACTGAACGAAAACTTGCGTAGAGCGAGCTACCGCTGCGCGAGCTTCTTTGCTAATGAGCATATTATCTGAAAACACCTGCTTCATCAATCGAGCCACAATCGTTGGGGGTATAGTAAACTCATCCGACATGATGATTCCTCGTTTCTCCTCTTTCTCCTGTGGAATCCTTTTTTTTTAACGCCCTTTTCACTGTTTGGATTAGTACCACCACCACAATAAATAAAAATTGTATTTTAATTTATATAAAGAATAAAATAAAAAAGCCCCAAAGAACGACCAAAACGAGAACGAGTGAATTCCAGTTTGAAAGGAAATATAATATATGTATTTCGGGCGGGGAACCAGTGCTTGAGGCCACAAACACACACTCTCCAAATCGCAGATGAACTTCCACTTCGGATTCTGGATTCTGGATTCTGGATTCTGGATTCCGCAATCCGCAATCCGCAATCCGCAATCCGCAATCCTCGGTCGTGAAAGACTTGACAGTCGAGCTATGGCTGTGTTCGACTGGTCTCGCCTTTCTTTCTTTTTCTTCCCCTCCCCTCCGAATGTTTAACCGTTTTGAGATTTAAAAAGGAATATATATATATATATACTCCGAGTCGCAGCAGCAGACGTTTCCCTGAGCCCCAGTACCGCAAGACTTCATTTTCGCATCAACGGTGGTGCAACAATTTTAAAAAAAAGAAAAAGAACAAGAACAAGAAGAAAAGAAAAGAAAGAAAGAAAGACAGACGTATGAGTGTGCTGTCGTCCGTGCGCGAAAGATCCATTGGCAATCTGTCTCCTGCATTGCATACATGGGTGCTTGATTCGCGTGCGACAATGTCACGCCTTGCACATTCGAGCACTTTGCATGGGCATGCTGGATGTGTGAACACCTTGTTTTACTCTCCCGATGGATCCGTCTTGGTCAGTGGCTCGGATGATCAGCGGGTGATTTTCTGGGACTCGGAACGCTGCACAAGGATTTCAGAAATCGAAACAGGCCACTCGGGGAATATTTTCTGCGCAAAACTGGCCCCGTTTCCTAACCACGAAACGCTGATCAGCTGTGCCGCAGATTCCGAGATCCGTGTGTTCCAAAATGGTAACCTGACCTCTGTGATTGGTGGTCACATGGACAGGGTGAAGAAGATTGCTGTTCATGCTGCCGAGCCCAGTCTCTTCTGGTCCGTATCCGAGGACGGCACTTGTCGGGAGTGGGACTTGCGCGGAGGGTTTTCCACCGGAAACATCCTTTTGGACTTCCGGATCGAATCAGGAACATTCCCTTTCGAGTCCTTCATGGAGCTTGATGCGGTGGACATGCATCCCCACGACCCGTCCTTGTTCGCGGTCTCGGGCCGAGACGGATGCGTCCGTGTTTATGATCGGAGACGTTTGGAGGTTTCTTCCGCAGTCAAACGGTTTTGTCCATCCCTATACAGGGCGTCGTATGCTGCTCGTACGCAGGGACACGTAACGGGCGTGTGCTGGTCGCGTGATGGAAGAAAAGTTGTTGGAAACTACATTGATGATTTTGTGTATTCATTTTCCATGGATGCCACGAGCACACTGGAGGAGTATGGCACAGATGCTGATGCGGACAGCACGTTCTATCGGGTGTACAAGGGGAGGCGCCACAGCATGACCATCAAGCAGGTGTCCATACTTGGAGCGACCGGGGGATTTGTCTCCTCGGGTTCGGACTGTGGCAGATTTTTCGTATGGGACCTCGACACTGGCGACTTGGTGAACTGCCAGAAAGCCGATTCTCATATTGTGAATTGCATTGAATCCCATCCAAACATCGTGCAAGTCGCTACTTCAGGCATAGGAAAGGACGTGAAGCTTTGGAGCCCCGGTGCAGAAGTCTCACTTTCTCCCGAAACGGAGGAAATGGTCGTCCGCAATGCAAGCCACCGAAATCCAGAACGATCCCAGATACTGCAGGTCCTGTGGGACATGATTATGGAAGCCAATCGAGACAACGACTTTCTCGCCGAGCTGCGATCTCAGTCCGCTGACGACAGTGAATCGCCGCAGGAAGACGGAGACGGCTCTCCATCCATGCAGAACTGAGAGCATCCCGAGGGAGCTACCAAGGACTTGTGAGGGGACGCGCGGTGTGTGTGTGTGTGTGTGTGTGTGTGTGTGCAAACATCGTATCCGTGTCGCGGCAAGCAGACAATGTGCATCCCGTCCCTTCATTACATGTCATCCGCCCATTCTGGTGCATTTGCATCGAGCGCTCTTTGGTATTTAGAGGCACGTTTTTCCCGTGTTGCTCGTCTGTACACGAAAATTGCCCCAACGACGAGCACCAAACATCCGACGGCAATCCCGATGATGAGAAGCAGCACTGACTCGGAGGCCCAGTTTTCATCACCGCCAACATCGTCGTTGTGCGACTCGTCATTGGACTGATGAACAAAGGATATCCGTCCAGCAGGAGGATGTGCAACAGGTGAAAACTTTTCGAGATACTGCAGCATGACGTCGGACATGATGAAGCCAAAATCAATTGTGTCAAACCCCTCCGACAGCATGTTGTATCCGTCCCCACCTCGGGCAAGATAGTCTGTGATGATCAGCAGGAATGTTGTGCTCCTTGCGTGGTCGAGCTCCGTAAATCGACGGCCCGGTATGGATGGAATTTCAAAGGACAGTAAACGGCCAGTGTCCTCGTCGATTTTCGCAACGATGTTGGATACTTGCAGGAAGCTGCCGCGATTTCGGCGGCTCGCTGAAAATTGGAGAACGTCCCACAGTACGGATTCATTGATGATCAGTCCTAGAATGGAATTCGTAAATGGAAACACGGTCATCACATCACCAAGAGATATCGTGCCCCGTCCCAACGAAGCGCGGACAGAGCCGCCGTTGGTGGCAGCAATGACGGCATCAAAAGAACTGGTCGAGGCACCGTGTAAATCACTGGGCACACAGCCAAGCATGCGGCTGACTCGGCACGTCTTGCCGTGCAACGATATTGCAGGTCCCTGTGGGGCTTTCGAAAGCATGCGCATTGCATCGGTTATGACATCTCCAAGAACGCACTCCTGATTTCGGCATGTAGCTCCATCCAAATCGACTGCGGCCGATCCAACCGGAGATTTGAGGAAATTATCCAGCGGTTGTTTCAACTCATTCACCATTGCATCCATACACGCGTCAGGCTCAACAGAGTCATCAACGGGGACTGGAAATCCAGTGATACTTCTTAGATACGGACTGTTGTCAACCCAGGACAAATCGAGAACTCCGACTGTCCGGCCCCAGCACCAGTCTTGAAAAACCCATGTTTTCGCATGCTCCAGATTGGTCACAGAGATTGGCTCTTGCATCCTGGTGTGGGAATGACCCCCAATGATGAGGGAGATGGACCTAGTTTGCGCAGCGATCTCCAAGTCTCGCTCAATGCCTGCGTGTGACAACACAACCACATAGTCTGCGGCTCCTGATGCGATCAGATGGGGAGCGAGAGAATTCAGCGTCATGACGATATCAAGAATCTTCACGTATTCAGAAAGAATTGCAAGCTCTGGGAGCTCCTCTGTGATCACTCCGATGAAAGCAATCCGCCGGTCTTCCACAGTCACAATTTGATACGGAGTGACTGGAGATCCATGCAGCGGAGTGCCTGCCGCGAACTGGATGTTCGCGCAGACAATCGGATACGTCAATTTGGACAAGTACCGTGCAAGCATCTCTTCGCCGATATCAAATTCATGATTACCGATTGTTCCAACAGAAAAGTTTAGACGGTTCATCAGCAATGCAGAGGCATTTCCATGATAAAAGTTAAAGAACAGAGTTCCCTGGAAAATATCACCTGCATCGACTACCAGATATGGAGACGAAGTATTTGTATATTGCTGCAATACAGAAGAGATTCTTCCGAAACCTCCGAAGCACGTAGAAGAGGAATCTGTGCAGAACGTGCCAAGGTCAGTGAACGGCATGAAGTGGGAATGAACGTCATTGAGATGTACCAGGCGGAGCTGCAGCGCAACGCACCACCTGGCTAAAGCAAACGCGAAAAAGAGCGCAAACAACGAAGACTGACTAGCCATTTCGATAACAGACCCAGCTCCTCTACCTTGGAAATTGGTTTCCCTTGCTGAAGAGCGTCTTCCCCCGAAAACACCGAGGAAAAGAAGCCTGCAGAATACGACGACGATGACAAGGCACAATCCGAAGAAGGCCAAAGCACTGTTCTTTATGTTGATGAAACAATCACTTGATTCTAGCGAACGAATGAGCCCCATCGAAAAACGTGCTGCAAAAGGGGAAAAAGACGACCCAGTCTCATTCATCCCCTCCCCCTCCTCCCGCTCCCCCTCCCTCTGTGTACATCGTAGACGGCAAGTGGTCGTCTGGGAGGCCGCGAACTCTTTCGAATGCGTCGATTCATTTGCAGATCCTTCACGCGATCTTTTTCATTCAATTGCCGTCCACCTCCCTCCGCCCAAATGAGCAGCACTGTTGTGGACGGCGCGCTTCGTCTGTCGTCTGCCATGACCGCGACGCCGCTTTTGACAGCGGCCGAGATCACTTCCATCATTCACAGTGGATTACCTGCTGCATCCGAAGCGGGAGTCACGTGCCGCTCCATTCATCTATGTCACGGTCCGAATGACGCCGCCAGGACCAGCACTGGTCTTGCGCCCAGCGTAAGCACTGCCGTTGTCCGACTTCCGTTTTCCGAATCGCAGCTGCGACCTGGGAATACGGTCAGTGGTCCAACACTGATGATGCTCGCAGATGCCGCGTACTATGCTCTTGCTTTGGGCGTCACGAATGGGAATACAATGGCTGTAACGTCGTCGTTCCATATGGATTTTCTGCGAAAGCCAGTTGCTGGAAACGATCTGATTGCTCTCGCTTCCCTCGTCAAAGCCGGCAAGCGATTAATTGTCATGCAGACGTACATCTATAGTGAGAATCCGTTAACAACACTGCCCACAAGCAGAATTGCCTCGGAGATGGTGGTCGCCATGGAGCACCCAAATCTCGTTGCAACAGGGTCCGGGACGTACGCAGTTCCGTCCAGAAGCAAGATGTGAAGGAATCTGTTTTTTTGTCATATTTGTCGTTGCATGAAATCCCTCCGCTTCCCGACAAGACAGCCTTGCGATTGCCTGTCCATCAATCACGAGAGCGGGATGCTCCTTACGTTCCCTGACCAGCGTGGAAAAATACTAATAGACCAGAACGTCGGTGCTCGTCCCACGATCCCACGTGCATTTCATGCTGCGAGGCGTCTGTTGTAAAAAAAACATGTGCCCTGTCACTTTTTCTTTCCTCTTGCTTCGCCGGAACTTTCGCGTGTGCAATGCTTCACAATCTGTGCTGCTGCGCCTGGGTTCTTCATGTGTTCGACCGTGATTCTTTTCTTGCGATTCCAGTCGGAAACTGGAAACTGGAGTCTGGAGTCTGGATCCCCCACTGCCGCCTCATTGGAACAGCAGATTTTTTGCAGTGGCGGGGGAATGAGCGCGAAGTTGGCTACGCTTTCGTCTCTACGAAACACCTGTACGGACGGGTCGATCGATTTTCACACGTTTTGGTCACTTCCGGAAGCAGTTCGCTATCATTATGGCAGACGGTTTCGTCGCCGTACGCAGATGCCCGACGATTGGGAGGCACAAATTGAACGAGATCCAAATGCTGCTCTCCGATTCGCGTCGTCGCTGATGTCGTCGTTCGGCACGCTTCCTGAAGGGACGTTAACGTTCCTATTGACGATGATTGATCCTTGCCGATTAACTCTGCAGCACCCGGTCAAAGTCCTCAAATCCGATCCGTCTTTTCTCGTGTGGTTTGCAATGGCTGCGCTGCCAGATCGTGCTTTCCAGCATGAATCCGCACGTTTTCTGTCCATTCTGCTTTGCCTGCCACGCCCCTTCTCTGCTGCTGTCCGCTCGTTAATGATTTCGACGAACGCCATTACATTCTCGCCCTTTGCATATCCTACTTCACAAACTTCCTCTGGTGTCGATGATTTAGTGTTGCAATTTCGCAATGCTATGTACAAGCATTCTCCGCTCGCTGCCATCTCGTACCCGTTTAACACGTCGGCGTTGTGTTCGCTGTCTCTCCCAGCTCTTCGTGAACTGCTGGTGACCCTCCAGATTTCTCATTTTCGAATCTCGATCTCTTCAGCGATGTCTGTAGACTCTGCAGATCTTTCGGAGTCTGAGTGCATTGGCGCTATTTCGAAGTTTTTTAGTTCTGTGAGCGATTCGACGTTACTACTGCCTTTTCCGACTCCTCGCAACTCCCTGCACGGACTGGCTTCTGGTGCTCCTCTTTCGCTTGCAGGCGACGCAGGAGCGACCGAAACGACGCGGACGAGTGGTCTCTTGTCCAATAACGCTCGTGTAACTTTGGTGTCATCCGCAGTTCCGTCAATCACAACGCAGAAGTGCCTTTCAATGATGCTTGCCCACCATTCAAAGTCTCTCATCGTTTGCTCGAAACCTGCCGTCCCCGCCGTCATTTCTGCCCTCCCAGCTGATTTATCGGTCTGCGTGCTCTCGTCAGAATATGAGCAACGGTACGGAATATCAGACGCTTCAATTTCCGATCTCATTCCTCGATGGACAGAGCGAATGTGTTACAGAATGGAGATTTCTTCGCAGGCAGTCATTTCTTCGTTTTCAGATGCACTCGAGTTTCGTTGTGAATTAGCAAATGTCCACTTTGGGTCAGTTGCGGTTGTGGATTTCAAGAATGATCAAGAAGATATACGAGACCTGTTGGCAATCTTGAGCCCGTCCTTCCGAGACGTGGTCATTGCACACAATCATCGCGCATATCCTGCAGGTGCTCCAGTCCTGAAACAGAATATGTTCGTTAACAAAGAAGATGAAAAAGAGGACATGGGCGAAATCCATGAAGTATCTCTGAAGGCAGATGTTGCATTGTTCATCGCCGAAGCGATGACATTCTTTGAGGAATATTCTTTCGAAATGTTCAATGTTCCTTCTTCAAAGAGTGCTAACGCAGGATTTTCCAAGACGCATCAGTTTATTGCTCTTGAGGAATCGGAACAAATAAGTCATGTCCATGTCCTTGGATTGAATGCATTGCAAAACGTCGCCGAGGCCGAGTATGCTGTGCTGATGGTCCTCTACAGCTTGCTGCTAGGATATGCCATCGATGACTTCGCGATCGTGACATTGTTTCCTGTTCAAAAGAGACTTATTCGAGAAGTATGGACGCAGATGATCAATGCTCGAGGTCTAGGAAAGCTGCTTCACATCAAAGACGACGTTTCTGCACCTGTGTATGTCCTCGACGAAATCGCGCATCGCCAGTTTCCAATGGTCGTGTTTTCCATTACACGGACAATCGCCGAATTTTCAAAACTCGAAGTCACCGACGCCTTCATCGACGTATTCATGCTCACGGACGCAGACCTCTTGTCGCTGTTCGCAGTCACGAAAGACGGGCTCTATATCGTTGGCGCTCCGCACTCTTTCCAACAGTTTGTAGCATTCGCGCCCTTGCGTGCGTTGTTCGATGATCGCAATGACCGACCATCCAAGCTAGAAATTGCCCTTGGCGAAGTGCACCCTACTGCGCGGAATGCAAAGGATCCCGGACTGTGCTACAACGTAGATTCCTTGGCACACTTGTCTGCCATCGTCGACAAGATGATCGAAGATCGCCGCTAGCATGGATTCTTGTCATCTCAACACGATCAATGAGGATGATGCCAACCATTGCCCCTTTGTTCAGTCGATCAGAAGGGGACAGACTAATCGGCCTTTCTGTCCCTGGCGTCCTAATGAGAATATTTGTTGCTGATGCGTTGAAAGGATACATTTCCATTCGCCGAAGATTGACAAACAGCTGATCGCTGAACAATTGGCGATATCGTAAAGGCAGGTATTCTTGCCGGTTTTTTCGCACTTGTCATGCCGGGTCATTGTCGGGTCATTCCAATTGAAAACCATCCGATTTTTTTTTTTCAAATTCGTGTTCAGCGCAGCGAGCTTCATGCGTAAAATTTTCTTCTGATAATGTTTCATTGTATTGTTATCAGCACTGCAAAATGGTCGAAATTTAATTAAGAGGCAGGTATTCTTGCCGGTTTTTTGCTGAAAATGTTTTGGCGCGCTTTCTTCTTTTTTCCGTTCGTTTTTCATCAAAACCAATCAGAATGGTCAAAAAACGATCCTCT
>VRVR01000064.1:0-10629 GCA_009859145.1 Andalucia godoyi
AACAGCAACTGGAAAAAACGAGGGCAAAGATGACCTCGGGGTCGGACAACGAATGCTCACCCTCCTGCAACTGTGCCGATTCTTTCAGTGCGTTCTTTTGTTTTAACATTTAACATTATTGATTCTATTTCTTCAACTACAAAAACTTATAAGAAGTTGTGAATTTCGTCATGAATTCGGAAAGTCTAGTTCTGAATTCCAAGCATCTACTTCTTGCGTCGAAACTCGCTGCAAATTGTGGATTTACTAAGCCTGGTGATGAATTGACGGCGGAACAACTTTTCTCATTATGGGCAACCCATGAAAAGCGAAATGTTCTTGTGAGCATTAAGTTTGTGAGTCGGTTGAAACTTTTGCTGACAGCGTTGCAACTGAGCGAGTCTTCTCCTTGGAGCCATTTGGCTTCGAAATTCAAAATTGGGATTGATGGATCGCCGCTGCGCAATTACATTCTGGGGGACGACCCCAGCCAGAGAATGCACTGGATGATTCAGTTTGACAGAGTTGCCTCTGATATTTTACTTAGTCCTTCCTGCATCGCTGTTCCCGAGTCTTCTTCAGCTACTTCTGCCAAAAAGATGGGACCTTCGCAGGTCGGTCCGGACCATTCCTCCGAAGAGCCAGTCCAAAAAACGAAGCAGCAGCATTCCAAAAAGCAGCCGAAAATGTCCAAGCCTAAACCTGGCTTTATCTATCGGAAACCAGACAACAGCCCGGAACCATTTCCCGCTGTCCCGCAAAGTAACGTTCTTCAACCAGAAATTCAATCTACCGGAAGTCAAACACCGATCATGGGGAAGTTGAAACGCGAAGATCCAGTCAGTGGAATATCTGGGCAGTTGGAGAGGCCTGGGAAGAAGGGAAAGGTTTCGAAACCTGACCTGCTCTCACCAAACAATTCGTCATCCTTGGCCGATCAATCTTCGGGAGGTCTTTCGTGTTACCAAGACATTGATTTGATGCGCAGGATTCCGGAATGCATGCAACAGTATTTGGAAGACCCTCCAAAAAGTCTTCTCGTTCTTGTCTCCAATCAAGAGCTAACGAATGCAATCTTGAAATTTGATCACACCATCCCTCCGGCCAGAGCTTCGAAACGAGAATTGGTTGGAATACTTGCCAGCAAGCTGAAATGTCAAGAGGTGTTCTCAGGACTTCCTCGCCAAATCCTTCCTGTACCTGCTACTTCATGGATTAGACCAACTTCAGACCGTCAACGCTTTTTGATAGAGAATTACAAGGAAATCATAACCATCGGAGACATCGAGATCGGTCGAGGTGCATTTGGTGTCGTTTTCAAGGGGGAGATGAAGGATGACCTCCAGAATGACCATTCCGAAACCGTCGCAGTCAAGAAGATCCAGGTCAGCCTAAGTAATCGTGAAAAGGTTGAGAAGGAACTTGACAACCTCATATTGTCGTGTGGATCTGAATACTGCGTACCTTTTATCGGATATTATGAGCACGAATGCAAAGTTCATTTTGTTAGCGCGTATATGCAGTCCAAGTTGTCAATGGAGATTCCGAACCTTTTGAAAGACAAAAAGGCTACCTCTCTTGTGGGTGCACTGCACATTGTTTTACAAGTCGGAAGAGCATTGCAGTTTTTGCATGGAGAACGCTATGCACATCTGGATGTGAAACCGCACAATATTCTCATTTGCGGTCAACAATCTGCCAGACTGTGTGATTTCGGAACATTGTGCGGAGCAACCGAAGAACAACATTTCACTACGCGCGGATATCATCCTCCCGAATATTTTGGTGACCTAAGGCGACTTGACTTGTACGGTTTGGGTGTGTGCTTGTACCAAATTCTGCGAGGCAGCCTCACGTTTCCTCCGAGTGACGTGAGACATGATCTGGGTGACCACTGGGCAGTTCGCGAGTGTCAGGGTCTTCTAGACATTGTGCTCGCTTGTCTGGATACCAAAACAACAATGTCGAGCAGCACCATTGTGGAACGCTTATTCGAATTAATAGAACAATTGTCAACCAAAGCTCAACGGCGAATTGTGTCTGCAAACAAGATTGTGGAGTTCGTCAGACAGAAAGTTGATCATTCGAAAGCGCACTATTACGTTGGAAAGAGAGTGCGGTATTTGTCAGAATGGCGACGTGTCCGAATGATGCAACAACATCTGGAACTGGACTTGGGAAAACTGACTGAAGAGCAAATCGTTTATTTGGCGAGTATTTTGGATATTCAAACTTTGGATGGGTTTCCGATCAAGAATTCTTCGTTTAACCTACGCAAATTGAATCATCCTCAATCTGATGAGCGAGATACGGGGACAATTTACATTTATCGTCACTGCCAAACTGGAATGGGATATGTTGGGCAAACAAGCGATGCGCAGTCATTTGGGCAGCGCCACAAAAGTCATCGTAACGGCTCGTCTCTGTTTGATCGGTCGCTCAAGCGAAACGAAAATCTCTGGGAACGAGCTATTGTTGCTCAGGGTCTTGATCTGTACTCTCGGAACCGGTTAGAGATCTTGTTCATAATTATCCTGAACACGGTCTTCTTCTTTCCAGATGAGCCTGGAAATGGCGGACTCAATCAAGAGATTGGAGGGTTGTATAACATGACAATTGCTCTAAATCCAAAAACACTTGCCATGCTGGACCACTGATCGTGTTTGTCCAAGTATTTCTGTGACACAGTGAACAAATGCTCTCTGATGTTCGGGAAAGTGTGTGTGTGTCTTTGACAGGCCCCACATGACCGATGTGTCGGTGCAGTGAAGTTTGGATGTATTGGTATTTTGTTTCGTATCAAAATGAGAAAAGTAAATTGCTACTCATTTCTTCTGTTTGCAACATGAAAGAGACGTTCTGCTGATCAGTGGTCCGCAGATGACGCAAACGCGGCAAGTCGTTCCATCAGCTTCTGGACGTGCAAGTCGCGTGCAAGTCGCGTGCATCCGCTGTGCATGGTACCCGGCCAATTCGACAACATCCACCCCTGGGAACAATATGAATCGGGTGATATCGACCAGTGTGAGACGGTCTTGATGAGAGAGGTCTGAAGCCAATAGAGGGCCTTTTGCATGACGACGGGCATCCATCAAGAAAGAGACACGTCGTTCCAACTGATCCGAGGCCCGCTGTCGATACCGCTGCTTCAACTGTGCCGCGCAGAACTCAGTAGTCTTTCTTCCTAAATTCGAACTGTAGCAAAGTCTATTTTCAAATGCGAGTGTATCATACAGGCGGAGGCGCATCTCACGGAACTGAGGAGTGCATCATCGGTCCTTTTGACCTTCTTCGAACCATCTCTCTTCCTTGTCAAGGTGATTGTTCTTGTTCATCCGGTGTGGCTCAGGTACTTTGACACCATTTGGAGGAAATCCTGCTTCAGAAGTGGCATATTCCTCTGCACATTGCACACACTGCGGAGAGTGATACAGCCGCCTCTCCTCTTCTGGGCACAGCGCAGCAGGTCGTCCTGCCTTCCCAAAGAAGGAAACGGCTTCCTCGAGGACATCCATGTCGATGAACTGGTGCAGTGCTTCCGAGATCTTTGCGCATTGCCTTTCCGCTTCCGTTGGCACGACAGGATGGAACGTTTGAGCCTGCCCACCGAGCGTTTCCACAAGCGCACGTCGCGCACAGTCAGAGCTCATCTAGGATCACATCGTAGTAGATGCCCACGTATTTGCACACGGTACGCTCGGGAGACTGCAGATCGTGATATTTTGCACCATCAATGATATGCGCAAGGACGTCCTTCGTGAGCTGCGCGTCCGAATTCGACTGTTTTCGTGTTGGGGATCGTTTTTTGACCATTTTGGTTGAAATTCGCTAAAAACGGCAGGAGAAAAGGCGCGCCAAACATTTTCTCCAGAAAACCGGCAAGAATACCTCCCGTCTAATTGATTTCCCCCTATTTTTGCGTCGCTAATACCAATAAAATGAGCAATATCAGATGACGATTTTTTAGCACGAAACGTATGAAGCAGGACGCGCTGAACACGAATTTGCAATAAAAATTGGGGGTTTTCAATGGGAATGACCCGACAATGACCCGGCATGACAAGTGCGAAAAAACCGGCAAGATGTGGTGCCTTTCCAATACCAACGCATAGTCGCATCAAGGAGGTATGGAGCGATGACATGTCGCGCCTCGAAAAGATCGTAATGCTTTTTGTTTACTTTAATAACGTGAAACAATTCCACTCTGTTTTTTGGGTTAGATATAGAACGCAATGTCAAAAGACCAAGATGATTTTAGTGACTTGGCCAGCACATTGGCGAACCTCGCAGTGAGCCCAAAGCCGAAATTGATTGAGAAGTTGCGGTTCCCACTAAATTACTGAAGGAAGAAATCTTACTCATTGCATTCAAAGCGGTGTTGGAAGAAGATGCGTCTGATGCGGAAACCAGGGATGAAGGACCACCGGATCTGTTTCAAGTAAGCGAAGAATTAGTGATTTGGAACCGATTGTGCCGTGGCTTGGTCTATTCTTTTGCACTGAATGCCATGTGCCACAATGATGAGAGTGAGTTTTGTCGGCATGAATACCGTATGATTGATCCACTTGTGTCCATTTTGCAATCCGCTCTGAAACCAGGATACGGTGTTCACTTGGAAAAAGCGTACGCTCATGCTTCGTCGAAGCGTTCGGACGTCGCCATCATATCTTCCAATGGTGCAACTGTTGTTCACATGTAACTCAAGTTGTCCGTTAAGGGCAAGCGTGTTGCATCACCTCAGCTGCTTCTTAATGCACAGAAACTTGCCAAAGAGTGTATTGAGAACCGACAAATCCGATGTTTCTTGGTCTTGATGTATGAGACTCAGAAAGGCAAACAATACGGGCCAGAACCTGTTTCACTTCAGGAACCAGACGTACAGGTGGACTTCATGAAGGACAAAAACATCACATATGACGTGGACGGTTTGCGTGTGAAATTGAGAATGCAAACAGACTACCAAGAAAATACTGTTCAGGACGGTTTTCGCTGCTTATTGTTTCGTGTGCAGGGAAAGACATTGTGAGTTACAACGTTATTCAATGTGTTTCTCTTTTCTCCTTCTCTCCTTTGAGTGTGCGTCAGACGAGAGATTGCATTAAAGAACCATAGCAATGTCGATATTAGAAAATCATTCTTGCAAATCCTTTTAAAAACAAGGCAAGGGAATTAGGGCCAACAGAAAGGCCTGTGGGGCCCAATTAAGACTGCAAGCGTTTTTTTGCGATTGTAACTCTTTAGCACCAATGGTGATTGCCGTCGACCACTGTGCAAAATCGGTCAGTTTTGAATGGAAATATCACTTTGCGCATAAAAGTGCGACAGATACTGCGATTCAGAATTTATTAATTGAGGTTTCACTGCGAATCGTCCAGGCGACGTCTACAAATCGTCGGGGAACAGAGGCGGTTCCCATCTTTGAGATGCGGCTGTGGGCTGCGCCGCTCATGGAGCAGTGTTGCCCGAACTTGACACCACAACCCGCTCCATCAAGTCATCATCATTGTCGTCAGCTCCATCTCCCTCAGAGGAGTCATCGTCGTCGTCCTCAGACGTGGAATCGTCTTCATGGACGTAACGCAAAGTCGCAACAGCTGGTGATATGTGTGTGCTGTCGGGAGGACGCTGGAGGTGCCGTACGACGTCCAAATAGCACTGAAATTCGCGTGTGCCAGTCGCCGAAACATCAGGAATGAATTCGGCTCCGTCTTCGTGTGCAGTCCGCGAGTCCAACTCATCATCTTCTCCCAGATGGAGTCCTGCTGCTTTCGTTGTCCGAAATGATTCGATCGAAATTCATGGATTGCCGCCGATCTGCTGAAGCGCTCTCCCGGGGAATCGCCGGCACAGTTGCGAGCACAGAATCATAGTCAATAACGAACTCTACGGTGTTGCAGTCGACCACTGCCTTCAAATACGTCTTTTCGAACTGAGCATGGTCTGCAGGCACGTCTCCTAGATGAAGCCTGTCGAGAATATCCTTGGTTCGTAATCGGGAGCCCTTTGAGGCTTTTCGTCGACCGTCTAGGTGAATTCTCAAATTCCCGATGACACAGTTCCCTTGTGATGTACCTGTCAATTTGCTTGATTGAATGGATCAACTGTTCTGTAGACCCAATGGTGGATGTGCTGGTAGGATGGTTCGATATCCGGCCTGCTCGATGTGGCAGTACTTCGAGAATACTCGCTGCGAGCCAGGGGTGTTGTCTGGATGCAGCCACAGAATCTCGTAGACAGCATCCTTGGAGCAACCTCGCTCTCGCGCAATTTCATTCATCGAGAGACCCCTCTTCTCTCGATCGTCAGTCATCTGCTGGCGAAACTCGGCTGAATAGTGTGGCTTCCGTGTCTCTTCAATTCTTCCAGCAGCCTCTTTCCAAGATGTCCATCAGGGTCTGTGGGCCGAATATGAGCATCGGCATGGTACGCACCCGTCTGGAGCCCTGCCTGTAAAGATAGTCTGGCCGGCCCGGGGAGCTGCGAATTCAGTAGTGCGTCCCTGATAGTCTGCGGAGCATGGTGCGTCTCCGGCAACTTGTTGCACACGGCCTCCGCTGAAACGTCGGACACTCCAAACAGAGCTGCAGTCGTTAGGATGTTCCGCCCTTCTTCAACCGTGCTTCGCAGCGTCCGCTTCGAGGCCGTGATCTTCTTCTCTGCGTTCGCCATGTTCTTCTCTGCCATCAGCACGACATGCTCGTGCTGTGCTGCGAACGACGAGACGTTTTCTTCCAACTTCGTCAGCTGCATTTTCGTCTCTCTTTCTCTTGTTCTTTGTTGCTGCTGCAGGAGCCGCCTTGTATTCGTATCGACGAGAGCTGGAGCAGGAACTACATTGACATTGGCCACAGGAAACTCCTGTGTGAGTCCCTGTGACGCATCCGCTGACCTCGAGCTGCTCCCTGTTGCTGCTTCTCCAACAGGCCGAGCTGCGCTTCTTGAGCCTGCCGGTCTGCCTCTCTTCCGCTGCCGCCCGCTTGGAGGCTGGTCATGAATCGCAGATGAGGTACTCACTTGTGGCGACCTCTGGCACTTGGCATCTGTCGAGACTGTGACACCATCAGCCGTAGGTGCCGAATCGTCCGCCATTGGCTGGAGGCTTGGCTGGAGGCTTGGCTGGTGACCAGAGGCCATCAGGGAGACCAGATGCGCCTGCTGTGCTCGAATGTCAGCCGCTTTGGGCCTTTGGTCTGTCATGAGTACGGTATTCTCGTGCAACATTAGACTGTCAGTTTGTACGTATCAAATTAATGACGAAAAATGCGTGTGGGAATCGCAAAAAAAATAAATAATAATAATAAAAAATCTAGGCACGCGCTCGTTTTATTGTGCGGCGGTGTGACGACGGTTATTTCCACCCCTAATCCGTGGCCTCAAGTCAATGGGCTTGAGACTAGGGTTATGTTGAGTGGGCATAGCGGAGAAGCGGGTTGCCCCTCGCTGTGACCATCTCACCCGGATCGGCCATTGGAACTCTTTGTCTGTGCGTGTCTATTTTACAATAAAGTCCAGAGAACCTCTTGTCACAGCGGGATGGAGCGGAAGTGGACGTCAAGTCACACTTCCAGACAAAACCGACCGATTTGGCACAGTGGCTGACGGCAAGCGTAAAAGGTGATACTATTTTTGTATCTGCGACAGGTTGTTTATTAATTTACTTAATATGGGGTTTGTGGGTCGGGCCCGAGTCTAGTCAGAAACTACACTGTAATCCTAACCCCTAACCCTACACATCGAACATCGGACGTCGAACATATGTCCTTGGAGCCATCGCAATAGAGCCGCCCGTGAGAAACAGAAACAGTAACTATTGTCCGACACCAGTAGAAGTGTTCATGTGATCTAGACGACCTACACGACCAGCATCTTGAAATGTCGCCACTTCAATATGCAGCCGTAGTTGTCCATTGAGGAAGCAACCCATCCCAATTGTGCTTGTCATCTCGAAAGGGTACATACACATGTCCCTGCTCACCAGATACCGTGAACCATGATCGCCGACCACACTGACATCCATTCGACCCACTAACATGCGTGTCTGCTGATCAACAACCGTTAGAACGTCGATCACATCTCCTTGCGGCACAAACTGCAGTCGTCTCGCTTCCGAGGGCGGCACAGCAGCGGTCAATTGGGAACCGGTATCAAAAATCGAGAGTCCACTTTCAGCTTGTGTCACTCCTGGTTTGACATATTCAACCCTCAAAAACGGTCTGGCATCAGATTGACGAAAACGAAAAGGGGCAGTAACCATAACCTCACTTGTAGATGCTCCAATGTGTGAAATCAGGACGTCATCAGGTAACTCCTTCACATCCAATTGTTGACAAACTATGGACATTGCTTCAACAAATGTATCTCCTTGACCAAGGACCGTAGAATTGCGATGTGCAACCCATTTTCCCTTAAATGAGTTGAATTGTGATTTTGTCAAAGATTGACGAAAGACATCACACAAGCTCCGAACAAAAGCACATCGACCTTCGAAGGATTGATCACTGAACGGAGAGCTTGCCTGCCGTTCAGACAAAGGAATTGAGTTGTCATGTATCATCAAAGTATTCTCAACATCTCGAACAAATGGCACCGGAGAACTGAACGTCAGTTCGGGCTTCGCTGATAGGGATGAATGCTGACCATCTTGCGAATGCAGTAGATCTTCCGATGGCTTGGTAGGTAGAGTCTGATCATGTAAAACAGCATTTTCAGAATCAACACTAGTGGGACTCGAAGGTTCAACCACAACTGACACAGAACTTCCAGATCCCGGACTAGTGTGCCTAGTTTTTCGCCTTTTTGCTGCTGAAACGGGCTGCATGGTTACATTCTTTGAGAAATATAACTTCGGTGAGGTTGAAGATCCCTTTGCATAGTAAAATACATAACCTACAGCGCCTTGGTCTCGTGCAAGAACATCATTGCCATTATAGGTTCCAGGACAAAAACCCCTTCGAATCTTAAGATCTGCAAATCTGGGACCGTCAAGTCTGTTGATAAGGTCTTCCTTATTTCCTGACGTTTTAAGGCCTTTTGCCTCAGCTTGCTGCTTTAACTGCTCAATCGTAAGATCAGACATTGAGGAGAGACCTGTAGAACACAGATGAATTGAAAATATTGAGATTCGCAGTGCTTTGTCTTGGCTTCCAAAATAAGGACTCTAGAGAATTAAGGGTTTTTCTGAAGACTTGTGAGCCAGAAAAGACAAAAAGGTGAGCGCAAAGGTTTGCGCTTCCTTTGCGCGTAACAACTATTTCTATGGTGCAGCTGACGAGCTACCCTGATTCCTCTGAAAGTCCCCAGTTGCCTTTTAGTCTGCCCCGATTGTCCGCTAGGTTTGGACTTTGGAGAACTCACAGCTTGATACTTGATGCTCGCACACCCACTCAGCACTAGGGTGGGTATCTTGCACTGCAACGGACTTTGGAGTGCAAGATTGCACAAAGTTGCATGAAATTGCAGTGAAATTGCAATGCAATATTGCAGCTTCATAAGCGGTTCCGATTGCCCGCCATTTTGGCCGCCGCAATTTCCCGCGATTTCACTTCTGGCCTCTCTGGCCACATGCCTCAAATTTCCTGTTCGACATCTTTAGTTGGAATTGCCGGTGTTGGTTTCGTTTCGTTGTTCGTGGTTTTTAATTTGTCTTTTGTTTGGACATTTCTTGACTTCAGAACATGTCTGTTGCACAGTCATCTTCGAACGAAACAGGGCGGGATTCGCAGGCCCGTATTACTCCTGTGGGCCACAAATCAAAGTCTTCTGTTTTCAAACACGTAGTGTACTCTGGAGGTGAAAAAGACCCTGCAGAAAACCAGGGGAAGGGACCTTGGAAGTGCAAACACTGTGGACTATCTCTTCCAGGATCCGATAATCCGACCCGAGTGTGCGCACACTTCATCACCTGTAAGAACATTCCCGCAAGAGACTTGGCTGTCTTGTCCAAGCAGCACAGCTCCATTTTTGGACGCGTTGTTTTTTCCCCAAGTTCGGACAACTCGCAATCGTCTTCGTCGTCGTCGTTGACAATTAGAGAAGATTGTCGCTTGGTTGAGAGTCGTCGACGAGTGCTGACATCAGGCGCAAGTAACACCGCAGAACCAATGAAGAAAGTTTTCCGCCAGTCGTCAATCACGTCTTCGACTGTGTCCATTTCCCGTCCTGCCTGGGATGCCTTTGTGCGACACTTTGTGAAAGCAATGTACCAATGCAATGTTCCCTTCAGGTTCATTGAAAATGAGCAACTGAAATTCGCATTCGACAGTCTCGGTGTCACTTCCAGATCGGAGTCATTCCCTGCACTGCCGACTCGCCGAGCGGTCGCTGGTCCACTGTTGAATGAAATGTACCAAGAATGCAAGTTTACGTTCGCAGACGCTTGTTTGAAGGCCCGATGGCTGAGCGTGTCGACCGATTCCTGGACAAACGCTGCAGACGCTGCAGTGGTCAATTTCATCGTGCACACACCCGCGCCCCTTTTCTTCGATTCCGTTTTCACCGGAGACCACAATCAAGATGCAGAGTATTTGGCCGACGTCATACATGCAAAGATGAGAGAAGTCACCCAACATGCGTGCGGTGGAGTAGACAAGTGGAGTGCAATCGTCACAGACAACTGCAACACGATGAAGAAAGTATGGAGATTGCTGAAAC
>VRVR01000064.1:13252-73890 GCA_009859145.1 Andalucia godoyi
CACAGGACCCAGACTGCCACTGCCACAACGGCGTGCGCTGCTGCTGCAAAATATCGGAAATGCTCCGCCAATGTTTGAGAACGGGGATGCTCTGGATGAAGTGCCGTTTGTCAATCCTTTCGTATCTGAAGAAGACGAGGACGGCGACGATGATGATGATGGTGAAGAAGAAGAAGATGATGATGACAATGGCGATCGGAACGGCTTCGAGTTGCTAATTGTTCCTGCAATGATGCCTATATAAATAGATATTATTGTATAATATTTTATAATATTTTGTAATCTTGCAGCAATCTTGCAGCAATCTTGCAGTCTTGTTATAGGAAATGCACCTTCTCGGCTGAACTGCAATTGCACAATCTTGCATGCATTATCTTGCATTGCAATATTGCATTTACCAACCCTACTCAGCACACTCACTTCGCGCCATTTCAGAGGCCGTTTCATGCCTTGACTTTCTCCTGCAACGAAACCTTTGCGAATTGCATTTTCTTCTTTTAAAGTTACTGTCTCCTCACTATTCTGGATCATTTCTTAATCGACCTCTATGCACTCTTTCCACGGTCTTGAACTGGACGTGGAAACGTCCTCCTTGCCTCTTTTCGAAACCTGCGAGGCCGCGCCTTCCGCACTCGCGACTCGCTTCCGGAGTCGTTGGCGCCGCAAATCGAGTTTGCTCTGCGCAATGGAAATAACAGTAGGGCTGATACTTTCTCCGTTGACTGACGGCATTTGAAATGCTGGATCAAACGCAGGATCAAACATATCTTGCCGTGCATACATCAACAGTCCGATGTCCAGGTTGCTGGCTGTTCGTCTGTTACCGTATGCTTCGAGGAGATTGCTTGTTAACGTGTAGCCCAATGTGTTACCTTTGGGATCCGTTCCATCGTAGAATATCCATTCGGCGCTGGTAGGGCACCAGGCCGGGTCCACCGTGCAACTTGGCCTTACAAAAGCGGGGCAAAAGTGCGATTCGTCTTTGTTGAGCACCATCGCGACCAGCTTGTACAATAGTCGGGCGGTTCCAATTGACACAGAATATTCACAATCCCGGATGAAGGGGATTGTTCCATTGGACTGGGGAGTTCCTCGTGGCGCGAAAGCACCCTGTCCAAATGAGACGATGACGTAAGAAGGACATTTCGGATATTTGATGCTGTTGACATCCCAACAAACAAGCTTGGAGCATGCTTTGCACTTTACATCAAGCGGACTGTTACAGGACGTCATCTGTATTTCGATATACGAGGTCATGGGCATCTCCGTCGCGTTAGCGCTTGGATTCAGTTCAATCACAGATGGTGAGCACACACACTCGTGGCCATGTTCGCATTTTCCATGCGCTTCGAACGACCACAAAGGATTGTCCCCAGTCATGTACTTTGCCAAACTATCAATGAGTAAGAACTGTCCTCGCCGGAAGCCCGTTGGCGAACTCATCTCATACAGCTGTGGCCAAAAATCTTGCACACGGTGTTCGTCGATTTTCTTGTAAACGACTGTAGCTCAAAACTTGATTTTCATTTTTTTGAGTTCGTTGCTCGATGGCGCATCGAATGAGGTATATCAATGCCTGGTTTTCTCTCCTTTGGCTGCAATGCACTCCTCCAAGCGCGATCGCATCGAAGAAACCAAATTTTTGAGGGTTTCTCGTGGCACCGCCGCCCATTCCTCTCGAAAGAACTCCACGACTTGCTTGAGATTCGCGGGTTTTTTTCGCTCAACCTTGTTCTTGACGATGTGTCACAGGTTTTCGATGGGGTTGAGGTCGGGTGAAGCCGAGGGCCATTGGAGCAATTCGGGCGTGAAGTCGGCGAGCCACTGCTTGGTCTTGCGCGCAGAGTGTTTGGGGTCGTTGTCTTGCTGGAAGCGATAATCGCCCGCGAACAACTCTCCTGCACGTTCGGAGAGATGGTGCTCCAGAATGTCGATGTACTTGTCGGCGTCCATGGTTCCTTCGATCGCCACGACGTCGAATGTTCCATCCGCGCAGAACGCTGACCAGATCATGACCTTGGGCTGCATTTTCGGCACCCTCCGGTACTTCTTCTGGTCTACCCGGGTCCACATGCACACAGTATTTCGGTAGAGCTGCACAGACGTCTCATCGCTGAAGATTGTGCGGCTCCAGTCATCGTCAAGGTGGCGCTTACACCACCCAACTCGGTTGGTGCGGTGCGTCTCCGTCAGCATCGGCGTGGTCGTGGGCAGGCGGTACTCGTAGTTCTGCGCTGCCAAGTTGCGCCGCACAGAGCGAGCCGATATGGTAACATTATGCTCCTAATAAAGACGGTCGGCAATGGACTGGGAAGTGTGTCCCTCATCATAGCGGAGCCACTGACCGATTGCGCACTTGTCGCGTTTTCCCAGGAGAGTCCGACGTCCGCTTCCTGCTGCGCGTTCCAGAGAGCCCGTCTCACGGAGCTTTCTAATCCAAAAGTAGACAGTTCGTCGGGAGCAACAAAACTGCTCGCAGATCGCCTTCACGGAAGGCTCTCCTTCCTTCACAAAAGACAAAATGGCGTTTTCGAGAGTGTTTTTCATGAAGCCCGCCTGAATCTCGCATTATCTCAGCAACGGCTCATCATGGAGACACGCGGCTTGACAAATCGGATCCGCACTGTCACGGAGGAGAATTCGTGATAATCCTCACGTCAGTAAAAATGGCGCCAAAGTGTTCAAAAATCCGGCACAGTAGAAGTGAAAAAGTGCAAGATTTTTTGGCCACAGCTGTAAGAGATTTCGCACAGTGTTTGCGTGTCCGCTGGATGTCGAACCGCGAATAACAAATTCACAGAATGGATTTCTTATTATTGATCTCATTTGTGATTCTGTCTTGTTTTGCGATTGAGATATGTAGTGTGATTTCGCGAGCTACGTTTGGGTTTGTGGTGAGTTTTATGAGTTTCGAGGTTTCGCAGAAAGGGTCCAAGAAGAACGCTAGAGCATGCCAGTTTACAGGGAGCGTGTCTTGCTGCTCCGTTCATGCTGGGAGCACGCAACCTTGTCATTTCGCGGTCCGAGTATGAAGAATATGGCAGTTCGATTCTTCGCTGGAAATGTTGGTTTTGAGTGATTTTGAAGAAGACTGCTGGACAAGCTGCTGCATGACTTCAGATGCAGACGAGTCACATGATCGGACGCAGGGATTCCAGACGAAAAGACGAGAAAGTTCAAAGGACAATGGCGCTATCCGAGAACACGCTAACGTGCCATGAATCTGCGTACGGGACTCCATTTCCATGTACGTTCCAGAGAATGTGAAGTCCTCATTGTGAATTTTCATTTGAAGCACCGCAGAACAATCAGCAGAGATGCTTCCCGTGACGGAATGTGAGTCATGAGCTTCAAGATTCTTGGAAATCACATGACCTTCATCAGTGATATGCAACAGTATATCGAAAGCAGGATATGCAGTCGTTGTACACTGTGATGACGTTTCGCAAGTTTCTAAGCGACACATCCAATATCCGCTTCGTTGCTTGTGTACGGGTCGCTTCCGGTCAAGAACTGGGTGCAATGCCTCAAATACGGATCTGGGGACCAGTTGGTCATAATCAGGCCAGCAAATCTCGGAAACGACAGCAACTTTGGAGGCCGAACTGATTGCAGGGTACCACCGCTCTTCCAGCAGTTCATCCGCTTTTGGTACGTCTATTTCATTTAGAATGCGTTCCTTCTTTCCAGCAAGTAGTGGACAGGAAACCTTCGCAAGATGACTGGAGTGCTGAACATCAGTATGGCAGCTGCTCCGCAATTCTTCCATGCTCTGCGGGTTAATATTCCACTTGGCAACTACAAAGCTGTTCAACGTTGCGATAATATCACCAGTGAAAGGATGGAATCCAATACCTATAACATCATTTGGAATGACAGACGCCAAACAATTGTGCAGATTTCCATCGCCGTCATAGGGAAACCCATGAATGCAACCAGAAGAACAGAAGCCAGTTGACCATCCATACGAACCGAGTGGTTGCATGCAGTTAAAGTCCACGTCATTGATTAGTCCGACAGTGACCATGAAATCCGATGAATCCATTAGAACAGAAGTGCATCGCATTCTCACCTCGAAAAAATAAAATGGAACGGTAGCAGGTATCGGAAAATTTGCGAGAGCGCATCGCGGTTCGTTGGCCGGAAATGTGAAAACAGTTGAAACACTGCATTCTGACTGTTCAATTCCATTTTCGCTCGAATAACTACTCTGAGATGACCCCTCGTGATTCCGATTTTCAATATCATCCACGTTATCAATTTCAAAATCATCATTTTCCTCTTCCTTCAATTCAATTGCTGGATCTTCCAAAAAACCAGATGGAAGATCAACGTTACAATCAAATACCACAGACAAAGGTGGTACGACATCACTCACGGAGGCCGTCAATAAGCTGACGTGAAAAGGGAGCATTTTCCCCAAAAACCGTCCACTTTCGTCTTCCAACACAATATCAAAACTTGCAACAATAACAGGACAGTCGGAGGCAACAACAGATCGATACCGTAGATGAGCTGAAATTCTTGATTCGTAACCTTGGTTGGGAAGCGACAGATTTCTCAATTCCACTATCTTGTAAAAGCGCTGTTTCCATTTGGGAATGTAAACATAAACTTTCAAAGGATACACATTGTCATCTTCCAGACAAGGATTTCGTATCCTGAAACAATCCACAACGTTCACATCTTCAAAATCATAAATGGAATATGTGGATTCGCATGTATGACCGTCAAACGCGCAATGTCTTAGCATTGGAACCTCGAGACCTTCATTAGCACTTGCATCTTCTGCAATAGTATCAACATCCAAAGAATCCGTACTGTCATCAGAATCAGACGATCGACCATTACTCGAAAACTCTGAGAATCTGCAGAGTGAAAACCACAATTCATCCTTGACCTCGACGATGCAAGGAGTGGCTTTGACAAAGGAGCACTTCTCATCTGCAGATTTAAACATGGCGCAGATGGCGTAGGTGCCCGGACTCTTAATGCAAAAGTGAGACGCCATTCCGATCCGTAAATCAAAAAACGCCTCCGATTCCTCAGTCGAATTGATGAGAGAGTCTGTCCGAACACGGACAACTGTGCATTGTCGGATATTGCGGATAGGAAAATCGGAGCATAGTCGAAGATCAACCTGTGACCAGTTCAATGATGTGTCACATTTGAGCAAACAATCAGCTTGCTCTTCAGAAAGTCCGTCGACGGATACTAACACGAATGCATCAGTCTCTACGAAACGATCCCACTGGGAAGACCACCAAGCATTCAAATAAAGAGAAACGGGCTCATATCGACGTATGCAGATTCTTGCTCTTGATTCTGGAAGCGAAACTTGAGGAACTCCCGTGGGTACAATTCTAAATTCGGAATGCAACGTAAACGTCGAAAACAACAGAGTACATTTCCGAATCACATCCACAAACAAGTTTGAAGTGCGTAAATCGAACCGAGCGAGATCGTGCACATTAATTGTATTTCCTGAAGAGCTCCCAGTAAAATAATAACAGACAAAGCGTTTCAACAACACGAGAGGATCTCTGACATGCTGCACGATATCCGATTTAAACGATATTCGAATGTCTGATTCCACGTACGCAACAAACGCATCTGCAAAATCATCTTTAGACACCATTGAACGATCACGACCAATTTTTTTGCGCCAAAAGTCTTTGAGATATGCATTTGAAATGGAAGCCGAAGAATCGAAAGTGGATTCCAATGACTCTTTTTGCACTGCAAATGATGCTACTCCAATCGCGGACTGTAACGTTGTCACGTAATCTTTGAGACAACTTTCAAGAATGAAGATTCGCTTCTTCAGTCTTGTCTGCTTCATGATATTCCAGGGAGTGCATTACCAAAGCACTTTCGGTTTTCGAACTTGCCTCAAGGCGTCGGAAATCCCATCAAGAAACCGTTCAATGTCCTGCACGAGAGCTTCCAAACCAAAAAACGTTGTATGAACATGATTCAGTTCGCCTTGATTTAAATTCACAAATTCATGCAGCAAAGCAGCTGTGGATAACGGATTTATAGGCACAACCTGTGAAAACTTCGTTGAACGATGCTTCCCAGTTCCGTCATCGTTCTCCACTGCTGAAGGATATGGTAGCGATTTCACGATAGAAAGACCGTCAGCATTTCCTACTGGGTGACGTAAATGAAGTTGGGCTTCCTCGAAAGAACCACGGAGGACCGCATCAAGAACTTTTCGCAAACTTAGATCCCGAGGGATCATCAAAATGACAACTTGAAGCAAATTCAGCGAGGAACTTAGTTGTTGCGCATGATCGTAAACATCCTGACACTCGTCCAGCAATGCTTTGGTACGTAATAATGCTGAAAGAATCCCTTTGGCCAGACTGTCCATTTTGAGTTGAAAAACGATCAAAGAGGACTACAAATGAATTTTCGGAAGGCAGCGCAGAAAGAGTGAAGGGATGGCTCGTGGCTGTTGGCGAGCCCCCAGCCCCCCGCTCATTTTCAGTGGTCGACATGTATCGACCATTTTCGGAATTCGCTGATTGCACTTTCTGGAACGAGAACACCTGCTGTTCATGTCTGCCAGGATTATTCAGAGTTGATTTGCAAGTAAAGGTATCGAAAGCATGATTAGAAGCTTGGAGATTGTGATAGACTTGTTCGTACCAGTATCTATATTCAAATGAGGATCACACAAAAGTTTACAACACAACAGAAAATACTCATTACATTTCCGAATCCAGAGAACACATGAACGCATTTTCAATCATGCTCAGTCGAAACTGCTTCCATTGTTAAAAGTCCGCGCCTTCTGGCTTTGACCGAAAACAATTACGAGTCAAATCAAAGATTGCGAACAATACATGAGGATTCCACGAAATGCGGTTTGCAAATGCAAAAAGATTCTCACAAACCGAGGCATGCGGATTACACATTTGAAGAAACTATTGGATGATTGGAAGCGTTTCGTAGAGTTCGCAGGACAAACCACAAATTCGTATGGTCATCGTTCACACGGATACCCATATTCTCGATTAGACATTCCAATCCAAATGCCATCAAGCCATCTGAGATTCGACTGTTACTCTTCATAGAAACGGTTAAGAATGGACGCTGATAATACTGTCGACAAAAGATGATACGCAGAAAGTGGGAAGGCACCGCACGTCCTTGCAAGACCTCCGGATGATCATCGCGTCCCAGTGTCACCAACACAGAGATAAAACTAAACCACATGTTTTTCGTCCAGAAGACGAGATGTCGAGAAGCTTCCAAAGACGTGACACGTTTTTGACGATCAGTTAGAATCATTTGCTCCAGCAAGTCTTTCAATAGAACAGAATAAAACTGGTGAAAAGCACCACCATTTGATCTCTTCCAGTTTAAGACGAGAATAATCTCATTTTCCGTTGCGCATCTTGCATGCCGAAGCGATTCGTCTCCATTGAGAAGAGTCTACCAACAAAAATAGAATCAACCAACCCATACTCCAAACATCACTGCGGCAACCTGGAGTTGGTGATGACCCTTGCAATTCCGGTGGACACCACGATTCAACATTCGTCGTCTCCAGCGGTTCTTCTATGGTGCGGTTTTCCGTCGTCGGTGCAGTGATCAGTATGGAACTGCTGAAATCACACAAACGAAATCGAATTCGATCACTTTCACGAAGACTCTTAACGAGAAGATTCTCCGGTTTAATGTCCAAGTGAACAACCTGTCGTTGATGCAGTGCGACGAGGCCAGGCAAAAGGTTCTGGATTTCAGGGAGAATTCGTAACAAGGATACTGTCGAGGTCTGAGAGGATTTCTGACTTTGCGCAAGAGACAAATAAGAGATTGTCGACCAGGTCACGAACTCACGATCAACGGATCTTTCGCAAAATTGGAATAATCAGAAAAGTTCCAATTTCGTGTGTCGCCAGAATCACAGAAAGATCCGCTACGCCAATACATCAGATATGGGTGAAACCATTCGGATGGCGAGAGGCAATCATTGCAAAATCCCTCAATTTCGACAATGCACCCAACTATTTTTCTATTCGACATTTTCAACAGAAATCACATATAGAATGAAACTCGCAGGAATCAGCAACCTAGTGGACTTCTTGCGTTTCACTACGTAATCGACAATTTTCAGATTGCTCGAGGCAAAGATTGAGATCGCGAGATACCGCCATTGTATCTGGGTGATCAGGTCCAAGAACCTGTTCTCTATCACGAAGCACTACTCGATATCCTAACAATGCGGCATCGTGATCCCCATGAAGCATGCGACACCGGGCAATACTGTGATGTGTTGTCAGCGTCGACGGATGCAAATCACCCAACAACCGCTGTTGTGAATCCATAACAGATGAAAACTCCGCTAGGGCATCATCATACATTCCTTGGTTCATTAGACAGTATGCAATTTCATGGCGTGTCTCATAGATGTCAGTATGCTCTAAGTCAAACAAACGTTGTTGAATGTGCAAAATGTCTTTGAACTCGGAGATTGCCAAATTGCTGTGCTGTAACATTAGGCATTTAGCACGCCTATAGCGTGTGCGCACGACACTCGAATGATCAGAATGAAGCGTTTGCTCTTGTTCTTTGAGTAGACACTCTAACTGCTCCAATGCCACATCCAGATCCCCTTGAAACATATGACACGAGGCAATACTCTTTCGAATACTAAAAATTTGTTCATGATCACGTTCAACAGCTTGCAGTTGACCATGCAGTAACCTGTCGAGCTCATGAAGTGCATTGTCATATTCGCCGATGAGTTTCCAACAATGAACTACTCCATATCGACAGTGGAAAATAAGTGAATGGCTACTGCCGAGAGCCTGCTCAGCGGCGGTTTGCACATCCCGAAACTGTATAATTGCCATTTCGTACTTTCCTTGATCCGCCATGGACCATCCTATGCAACACCTCAAGTCCAACACTTCTACGCACGCTTCACCAAGAATTCTTGTCTGTACCGCAACCAATTCTTCGAAAACTTTCTGTGCACTGCTGTACTTCCCGTGAGCTTCCAGACAACGCGCAATGTCCGATCGACAAGCGAGTGTCTCCGGGTGTTCGGAGCCTAGAACCTTCAATTGAGTCTCGAAAACAGACTCAAAGACTTTCAATGCTCGATTATATTTGCAATGGGACTGTAAAGTCAACCCCATGTCAAGCCGAGATCGCAGTGTATCTAGGTGCTCGGTACCAAATACTTGCGCTCGTACGGAGACAAGAAGTTCAAATTGCTCAACAGCTGAACCGTAGTCACCAAGCTGTTGATGACAACGAGCTATACTGCTGCGGCAAGCGAGGGTTATTGGATGCTCAGAGCTCAGAGTTTCCAGTTGACTCTCAAGAACAGACTTGAACATTTTGAGAGCGCTCTCATATTGACCATCGGATAGCAAAGTTAGCGCCATATTATACAGGAATCGCAGTGTATCTGGATGCGCTGGACCGGAAATTTGTTCCTGGACACTAATCAGCGATTCGAACTCTTCTCGGGCATGACGATAGTTTCCTAGACCACTGTGACAAAGAGCAATGTTGTTGCGACAATTCAGTGTTGTTGGATGTTCAGCGCCTAGAACCTCCAAATCAGTCTCAAGGAGAGACTCGAACATTTTGAGAGCGCTCTCATATTGACCATCGGATAGCAAAGTTGCAGCCATATTATGGCGAGATTGCAGTGTACCTGGATGCACTAGACCTAAAACTTGTTCCTGGACACTAATCAGCGATTCGAACTGCTTCCGGGCATGACGATAGTTTTTGAGGCAACAATAACAAAGAGCAATGTTGTTGCGACAATTCAGTGTTGTTGGATGTTCAGCGCCTAGAACCTCCAAATCAGTCTCAAGAAGAGCCTCGAACATTTTGAGCGCACTGTCATATTGGTGGTGAGACTGCAAACCGAGAGCTACGTTATTGCGAGATTTGAGGGTCTCGGGATGCTTGCTGCCAAGAATTCGCTCTCGAATGGCTAAAACTGTTTTGAGATGCGTATCAGCCTCGGAAGACTTTCCAAGAGATTGTAGACATAACCCAAGATAGCTCAGCATTCCAAGTGTTGTCGAGTCCTCAGAACCAAATTTCCCGTCATAAAATTTGTAGAGCGACTGAAACATAGCATACGCATCTTCGCATTTTCCTTGACGAAAAACACATACAGCCAACTTCTGCCTTGCGATATCAAGATCGCTAATCCGTTCTGATCCTTCCGACGATTGTTCCAAAACATCATTCAAAAGATGAGCAACTATCTTCTCCTTCCCAAGATCAACAAAGCTGTCTGCGACTTTGCATATAAGAGTTGCACCCAAACCTTGCGCCAACAATGAAGATAAATGGTCGAAAGGGAACAAGTTGCACACACACACATTTTGACCACCGCGATGGAGACCACTCACTAATCGACAACATTGATCAAAATAATCAGCGGTATTATTGCCAAAGACTTCTTCAAAAATGAACAGCGTTCGTTGCCGGGACGATAGCAACTGCTCTGCATCAACTGGGGATGCATATATGGCGAAATCCGGACGGCACCCCATTCTAATAGCATTAGCGACATGAAATGCAGTAGGTCTATGCACAACACCATCAGACAAAGTCCGTTTCATCATTGGTAACAACATAGAGTCAATGAAGTGCGGAAGATTCTCGGTAGATCCTAAGTATCCAAATGAATCACGCCATTTCTCAAACGATTTTGAGGAATCATTATCCAGCCGTGCATTTTGAGGATGAAATAACCATGACAAAACTAATCCCAGAGAAAAAACATCAGATCCAGCAGTAGGAGCCTCGTTTCTCTGTTGCTCCAGACTGTTCCAACCTGGAGTTCCCGTGATGGGCTTTGCATTCTTCTGGACTTGTGCAAGCCCGAAATCGCACAGACACACATGTATCGATCGAATTGCATCAACAGACTCTGGACCAGAAATTTCGACAACGTCTTTTTCGACATTTTCACGAATCCATACTTCGCGAGACACAAGCACGTTTTCTGGCTTCAAGTCAAGATGCATGTACTCTCGAGAATGCATGTATCCAACAGCAGTCGCAATCTGGGAAGCGATGTGGCGACAAACAAGTAACATCTCATGCGGAGATGATATCCATCGAGCTGACCAGTCTGTTGATGACACGTAGTCCTTCAATGAACCATGATCAAAGTACTCTGTAAACACTGCTCCGGAGTGAGCAAAAACAATCGGTGCAATATGCGAATGACCATCTAGAGCGCTCCACATGTTTTCTTCCACACGCTGAACCTCGGGATGGCATGAAATCTTACAAGCAAGCACTTGTTTCTGCGACCCAAGATGGACGCGATACACTGCGCCGCATCCACCTACCCCGATGCATTCCAAGACTTCCATGAGCGGTTGTCCGTCGGAATGATGGCATAGCGTTTGCACCAGACTCTCCATCTTCTCGTGTGCATACATCAACGGCAAGCGAGGACAGATGGAGAGCTCCAAGGAAGAAGCCGGCCCCTTCGCACACGAATTCCACGCCCAGCAAAGCAACACAGCGCAACAACAGGCATCAATGTCCGTGCAATAGGTGTAAACAGGTGGTACATTTTTCTGCTTGGAAATCTGCAACTGCAAGCAGTAAAGGCGAGGAACGTTGGCAGTAGTACACGAAAGACTGTCAGTGATGGCTGTGGAAAAATCGTGATGAGATCCAACACCGTGAAGAGAAAACTCAGCAAAACACGCAGACGCTTCCACTGAACGATCCACGGATTTACGGCTGAATCCGTTGACAGACAAAGCATTGGATAGCTGTAGAATTGTGGACTTCACCAAACTGCCACCGCTTTGCAAGCCTTCCTCGTCTGATTTACGGACACAATAGCATATCAACGGTTTGTGCACTCGAATTTCGTGATTCGCATCGTATTTCCAATGACGCAGAGCAGTGCAAGAACCAAAAGCAGACAAAGAAAGATCTTTAAAATCTGAATCCAAAACACACCACACCGCATCACTGTCGACAGCGCCCCAAAACAAATTAGATGACCAACTCCGAATACTATCTTTGATCTCAGCAACGTTACGTACGGATACAACGTTTTGTCCTGAAATCGCAACGCAAAACAATCGCACCACAGGAATCACTTCATTTCTATTCTCATTCCGAGGCCAAAGCTTAGCTAACTTTCGATCATCTTCCGTCAGTCGCGTATACAATGTACACAAAATGGGATACACCTTCGTGAGAGATGAAGACCATGAATTCGGGATGCCAAACGACAAGCCTTTGAGTTGAAGTTGCGAAAGCGAGTTTTCCAGTGAATAGTCAACCATTACGAATTAATGGAGCAGAACATCAAAAAAGAAAAAAGGAGAAAGGAGTCCTATTTGGCTTTTTTAGAAAACGGAATTTTACGTGTCAGGCGTGTCAGCGTGCTGTCAGCCTTCTGAAAACTTCAAGAAGACAGCCTGGTGCCGAAAGGGAAAATGTGTGTGTTCAGAGTTCGGCTTTCACTTCGAAATCACCTCTCTGCAGACGAATTCGCTCAAAAGTTTTCTCATTATTTCCAAATTCCCAAAAAGCATGCGCCTAATTCTATTTGATTTGGAAAACACTGCTATTGTTCCTTCCAGGAATGAACGATGGTTGCTACTGGCTTCCAGTTTGATGGCAAGTTCCACTCTTGACGCCAAACAGTTGTTAAATCGAATCCACAAACATTTGGACAGCAATGAGTCGGTTGTCCTGTTAGGACTGTGGAGTACAGCTCGCCAGGAATACTTATTTTCAGCTGACGATTTTGAGTATCGGAAATGCCGTGAGATTCAGGAGCGTCTTTCACAATTCGATGAACTCCTTGTTCTTATTGTTCCTGATTGTTCGCGTACGTTCGTGGATGATACCGTTCTTCACCGCAGCGTTGTCGATTTAGGTTTGCGCCGAGTTGATCCAGTGAATCCAGAATTACGTATAACGCATCACAACAAATATTCAATGGCTTCGAAGGAAAGCGTTCAATCTGTGCCGTGGGCATCAAAATCATTGCTGCATGAATGTCAGGCCAGCGCCACTGATATTACGTGTGATTGGATGTTTCAGTTTGAGCAAGTCAATTTGTGGAGATTTGATCGCTGTCTCTCTTCACCGGAAGAGAAAACTTTGAATGATGCAATTTCAAAGGTATTAGAAGAGGAATTGAATGTGTACATTCGAATATCCCCTTCGTGTGTTGATTCGAACAGACCGTCATTATTTGGATTCCTTTTCTCGCCATTGGGCGCGTTTGGACCAGACTCTGCCCAAGAGCCAGTATTCGGCGCAACTTTTGACAGCGAAGGCAAAAAAATTGTCGTTGGATGCTTTTTGTATCATGTCGTCTCCGGAGACTTGGAACTGGGCACGTTCGGCAATTTGGAACCTTTTGAGGACTCTTCTCTTGAATTTCATTTTGCGAGTGATGCGCTGCATGTGCGCGGATTGACAGTTGCAGAAATAGTTGTTGATACACATACGAATCATGTGTCACCGACGAACCAGCGTACATTCTGTCTGCATCATGTGCAAATTGAATCCGATGGAACTATGGTTCTCTGGTTCCGTTGGGGTTCACGGATTCTTCTGTGTGTTTTGTTGAGATGTGTGAGGGATGAAATGAAGGAAGTTCGATACAGCCTGTGGACGCTGGATGGGGCGACAAGCCAGTGCAATGCTGCACTTGGTTGTGCATCTGTTGTGTGGTCGCCCGAGAAAGGATTTGCTATCCTTCCTTCCGATGTTTATGGTTTCCGAAATGGTGTTTCTGTTAGCACTACGGACATTCGTTGCTTTCCTGACTTCCATAATGTGTCTGCTGGAATCCGAATGTGTCTCGGAAGCCATTTATCGGACGGAAGTATGCGTGATACACCTTCTTTCACGTCGTTGGCCAACTGCGACCGCGGTGAGATCTTATTTTTTGAACGATCTTCTTTTGCCTATATCGCCAAGTTCGTAGGACGAGTTCAATCTGGTCGTTTGGCGTCTGATGAAGACTCCTGTGAACTGTGGATGCAGCACAACGTCACAATAGAAGGTCGTTTTGTGAACGAGGTTCCATCAGGTATCATGAAATTGAAAAAATGCGGAACTGTGGAATGTACGGCTTACCGCAATGGTTCTGTTGTGGAAGAGATTATGCCCTTGAGCGAGCGATATGCTGCATTCATCCAGCAATTGCGGAAAGCATTCTCTACCGACGAGATCTTCCGAAACGAGAATGAGAATTGCCTTTTCGTGGTTCTTCATGACGGTCTACCAGTGTGTTTATTTTGTGTTCGATGCCACATTGGAAGCGGTGCGGAGGCAATTGTGTATCGAGGTCTAACTGCGCATCATGGTCCCGTTGCAGTGAAGATTTTCCGTCGATTACTCGATGAGCAAACACCGGAGGCCAGAACTCAGAAGTTTTTTACGGATCAGCTGGATTATATGGGAGAGGAGGAGTTGTTTGGCCGTATCCCTCGTCAGTCGACAGGCCGATTTCCTAGTTTGGTTCGAGTACTATACATCGGAGCCGTCGATTTCGGGACGAGTATTCGGAATATTACTCGACGGGAAAACGCTCTTGTAATGTCATACTATCCGGAAGGCGATGTGTTTGGAAAGACTTCACAGATCCAAAAGTCTCTCTCTTCAATAGCACTGTTCCAACAGTTGAAGCTTCTTACGAGCACGGTCGCTGCTCTTCATGAGGCAAAGCTTATTCATCGAGATATCAAGCCCAAAAACATTTTGTTGGACAATGGTGAATCGAACGGTTCTTGCTCTTTTCGACTCACAGATTTTGGGATCTCGTCCGTCCACTTGGAGGCACAAACGTATGTAGATCCCTCTGCGAACGCAAATCATTATCTTGGATCTCCATGGTGGCGACCCCCTGAGTTCGTTCTCCTCCCTGCATTGCGAACCTATCGTTCAGATGTATTCAGCCTTGGGTGGACTTTGTTGTATCTCGCGCAAGTCCAACAAGAGTGTATGACCAGCAAGTATTTGCAGCATGCCTGTCAAATCTCCCCAGATTCAAGTTCGGATTTATTCTCTTCTGATGACGAGAACCATTACTTTGAATACATTGAAATGGTAAGCAGAGACATGCAGTCGTTGCGAGAAGGTCGTATTGAGATACATCTGCGGACAGATGTCCATTCGACGGCGACGTCTCGCATCCTGTTTTCACACCTTGTGTCTCGAATGGTAGCGTATGACTATTCTGAACGTTTGAAAATGGAGAACGTTATCGCGCATCCCTTGTTTTGGAACACAAAGCAGTGTGTGCAGTTTATTGTTGATCTTGCTCAGCCGTTGGCAGATTTGTTCCGAGAAGTTCAAGGCACTAACGTCTTGCACTACCAAAATTTCGAACACGAACGCCATTCCTTTGCGCTTAGGCACTTTTTGTGGCAAACTGTGTCTCCATCTGCCTTACTTCCTTTTTCATCGTCAAGTCTGCGATCGCCCTCAGATTTTGTGCTGTTCGAGTCAACTCTAAATCCAGTCTCGTTTGAACAGGCGTTGCTGGATTATTGTGTCCATCCAAAGAATAATTATTCCGTGTACAAGCGCCTATGCTGTCAAGGTCGGATGTGCATATTCTTCGTTATGCGTTTTATCCGGAACTTAGCATGCCATACACCATTGTTGTTACGAGTATTCCGTGAAGAAGTGTGTCGCCGGTATGAGAACCACACGCTTGTGTGTCTCCTGCTTGGTCAATGTGGAAAGAACGGTGATCTTTTTGGTCGTATTATTGAGGTTGCCAGCGAATTGTCGCTCATCTTATTGGACAATGAGAGTCAGTTGTCAATAACGGATCGCCAGATCTTGTTTTCTCTTCGAAGACACGGATTTCTTCCAAAATCTGAGCCTGAGGGATTACTCGGCCTTGGATAATACGCGCCTTGCTCAGCATTCTTTGGCTCTCCTTCTTCTTTATCCTTTACCCATTAAAACCATTTCTCTTCATGTTTGAAGTTCAAAATGCGACATCACTGCATACAAATAACAATTTAAAGCCTGTAGACCGATTACAACTGTGGTACACACAAAAGCCTCTTATGATGCTATTTGAAAACTGGAATGGTGCATGAAATGCGTTCCATCTGAGTTTTTCTCTTGGAGAAGCAATATGTGTGTCAGCTTCGACTTCGTAACACCCATTTATCCTGCTTTCTTGCCATGTGTAGCTGCAAACTCTTTGTTTTTGGTTTATTTCAGTCGTCTCCCCACGCCCCTCAAATTCTTGGTCGTATTGGAAAGGAAAGGAAACAACTTTACGTTAAATCGTAGAGAATAAAACAAAGTGCATAGCACAAGTGTTTAAGACCTCAATGAAAACGAACGGTGTACGTCTTTCCGGATGACATGGCCATGACCAAGCCTGTCATGCATTACATCTTCAGAGGAATTCCTGCAGAATACGGCACTTCCTCCACAGAGTACAGTGTCATCGCACACTCGGGAATCTCGTCGACAGCATTGTTGATGCAGTGCCGAGCAGTTTCCAAGTGTGCACCGTCACGGAGACGGATTGCAACGTTGATGACAACGGAGTGCGATGGAGTAGCCTTCTTGCCATTGTTACGCGGCTTTGTGGTGGCTTTCTGGCCGCCATCCTTGCCACCGTTCCTTGCAGTATCCGGAATAGACGCAGGAAGATTGATGGGTAGTGCAGCATTGTTGGACTTGGCATCAATCTCGACAACTTCATCATCCTGGAACGACACAGGGACATCGCAGTCACGATTGGTCGGTGTAGTTTCCTCGAGACCATTCTGCAATATGAGACCCGCTGGCAATTCGATGTCAGATTCGTTGTTCGACTCCGAAACCGATGATTCGTCGTCTTCGCGCTGCACTGGATTGAGCTCATGCTTCTCCATCGTCGGAGGCGTACGTTCCTTGGGGGTGTCAATACGGACTTTTGGAGAGCCGTCGCCAGACCTCACTTTCTTGGATCTCTTGGTACGCACCTTGCCAGTCATTTCGTCGACACTACGCTTGATTGGAGTGTACTTCGGAGCCTGCTTGGGCCCTTCAAAAGACTTTCCCGTCTCGACCGCAATCGGTTTCAACAAAGGCATAGACAGAGTGCTGGCACAGAGTTCCTGGGAGATTGCCAGCTTCGGCTTCGCAGGAGATTTCAAGGAAATGGTCGGTTGAGACATCGGGGGTTTCGTAGTTAGTTTTCACAAAGAAACAAGAGAGGGAACAAAGTTGGAAGACTCAATAAGAATGGAAAAAGGAAACAAGAAGAGAAAACAAGTGACGGAGCAGCTTTATGATCTTTTTTCGAGTCTCTTCAAAATTCTCTGCAGTCGTCGAAGTCTTCGAAGTCACGCGGATGCGAGCAGATTGCCAATTCCGGATCTGCACCACCGAAGCAACAAATCCGGATCGGGCCAAGGTCGCCGTGATGCAGGCAGACAGAGCAAAGAACAATCTGTCAATTTGGACCTGAAAATAAAGAAGGTCTTTCGATCTGGAAGATGGAAATCGCGGTATTAGAATACTTTGATTACCTAAACGTGAACAACGAGCATCAGACACCCAAAAAGATGCACAGTCCATGCGAAATATGAAAACATCCATGGATGTCCACTGACAGCGGCCCGAGCACGACGAGGAAGATTCCAGAGACTTTGCAATTGCCTTGTGTTGCACATCTTTCTCACATGTCGTAAACTTGTGGTCCATAATAAGGCAGCTTGCGAGTTCACGAATGCGGTGCTTATCAAAAGGGGCGGACTTCAGAATATGCTCGATCATGCTAAGAACAACGTCTCATTGCACTCGTTGCGTATAAGCGCTTGGTTGGTGAACTGAAGACAACCAACAGCGGATCCTGGACCTCGAAATGGATGGTAAAGCTTCATTCTTGCGCGAATTGGAGCAAGAATCAACCGAGCATCCTTCTCAGTGAGGCAGATTGTGTATTTGCAACGAAAGGGACACGTAAAAACCGAGAGCTTTTGTGGGATAAAGGACCACAGTAATCATGTTCTTGACTCCTTTCCGAGAGTATCTTTCACAGTACTGCGCAATATGTCGCATTCTAATCTCGTTTCACAAAACGAAAGGGAGTGGATGCAGAATTTCGTCTCTGTTTGTGAGTCTTGGCGCCTCAAGTTTTGCCCTCTTCTGCATTTAAATTGAGATAATTTTCTGCTTGTTTTCTTTCTGATACGCCACAAACGAAATATAAAACACAGACAAAATCGGAGTTTTACTGAAAATAAACGTTGCAGAAGAACAGGAACAGTTTGCGTTTGCAAACACTCGACCATTTCGTGTGGTTACTGTCTTTGACGAAGTCGCCGATCACTTGTTAATCTTTTCTTGAGCATTGCAGCGGAAAATGCGCTGCTTCATGCGATGCAGAGAAGATGCTGCGGCCATGACAATCCTTACCAAATGCTGAAACTTGGAAACGGAAATCTTGACACAATTCGGCTGTGACCCCCTCACCGTCTCTCCAGCGATAGCAGGAGGATGATTATTTTCAGAATCGGCTGGCGCGATGTCGTTGAGATCAACGTCATCCTCCTCGTCATCATAATCATCCTCGTCGTCGTCATCGTCGTCTTCTTTTTCGTTGTCGTTGTCACTGACCACACACCTGATTTCATCCTCTGCGGCTTCGTTTTCCGTCTCCGTTCCCTTTTCTTCATCTTTCTTATCATCAATGTCTTCCTTGTTCTGCTTCAGAGAGTACGGAATGAATGCTGTGCATCCAGTATTCGAAGATTCGAGGATGTTTGCAGTATTACTCTCTTTGTTTTCTGCGAATAAAACAGAGTCTTTGACATCCGCGGTGCCCCGTGCGTCATTCTCTACTTCGCAGCTGTGCTTCGCCTTCTTCGATGAGGGTTCCACAAATCCCGAACTTTCGGTTTCGGAAGCAATTCGTTTGGCCTTAACATGCGAATGAGTCGAAATCGAAGCTGCAGTGGAGTTTCCAAAGCCTCTCTGCGCCTTTACAGAAGAAGACGAAGAAGAAGTGCGCTCCGCGTGGGCGATGGACTGCTGCTTCGTTTTAAAAGGCTTTCGAAATGTTTTGGGATTCATGAGTCCAGGGTTGATGTTTGGTCAGAGAAGTAAATAAAAGGATGAAGAAGACGAAAATTCAAGTAAGAAGTGGATATGAAAGTATGAAGATTTCAACAGGAAAAGAATTCAAGGAGAGAGCCTACATCGATTGGGCAACTGTGACATGAAAGTTCAGCGTTTCCGAAATCCCACAAGTCCGCGAAGTCGCTGTGATGTGAGCAGATCTCTGTTGCTCGTCCCAATATAGAAGTACCGGTATGAGTAAAACAAAGATGTGGACTAGGCGACTAGCTAATCGCGCAGACTGTAGTTAGCTAGCCTCACCCAGCCGCTGTTCGAAACCTTAGAAAATCAACTTCCGTGCTTTCATCTCTTTCTTTAACTGGTGTGATAACCTGCCCATGGCTCAGTGCGTTTCCAGATTATTCTGAACTCGAGATGTGAGTAACAGCAAAGTTTCCAAATCATTTAATGAACCGAAGAGTTAATTTCCCTGCGGAATGTGAATTGATAGCGTCCCTATCACTGTTTTGATTTATTCGTACGATGAACGTATTTTCGAGTGCTCTGCAAACCATTTCATAACATCCCTCTCTTACAAAGGTAGAATAGACTCTGAGATTTCCATGTTTTTGACGTGGTTGCTTGACACGGAGCCATTATGTTTGGAAGAAGAAGAGTCTGCGATTTCGGAAATCAAACAGAGCACAGAGAGATACTGCAGCTCACAGGCTGAGTGTTTATTTCAATAGAATCGCATAAGAACAAGAGTCGTCAGCATCTCGACCATTCAGATGTATGACTCGACTTTCATGGAATCCATCATTTAGAGAGCATGATTCTCTGTCGGAATGCAGCGAAAAGTGCACTCCCCGATGCGGTGGAATGATAGCGCTGCATATTCGATAATCATCGCCATATGTTCGAACTTCGGGACATGAAACTCAACACAGAATGGAGGCAGCTGGTTTGCCTTCTTATCTGACCAAACATTCTGATTGGACATTGTTTTGGTGCTATCGGAACCAGCAGACTCAGTAATGTCATCATTCTCGTTGTCGTCATTCTCATCTTCATCGTCCTCGTCGCCATCATCGTCGGATATGCCCTCACTGCCTTCCTCAGAATCCTCTTCGTCCGTTTCGGCGATGTCCTCGTATTCTTCATCGACTACATATTCCTCAAGAAAACCTTTCACAAGCGGAGAGAGCTGAGTCTTCGCCTTCTTCGACGTACGTTCCGCAAGTTCCGTAAGGTTCGTCTCAGCAGTAGCACGTTTTGCAGAAGAATATGGAACCTCGGATACGTTTCCGGCATCCTCTGCCATGGTAGAGAAAGGCGATTCCGAAATCGGCTGAAACTTCGACGCAGGGAATGTGGAAGGGATTTGAGAATTCATGAGACTTCGCATTATTAGTTGGTCAAAGGAGCAGACAAAGGAACAAATGATGTTGAATTCTCAGTGATAAACGAAAAAAAGAATCAACGGATGATAATCATAAAAAGTGAAACGAGCGCAATATTCATACTCTCCTGAGAACAGAAACGTCGCAGTCACGCAAGTCACCGCATTGCGAGCAGAAACAGTCCAAATGCGGAGGGCGTTCCGCTGAATCCACCTCGCAAAAGGTGAAGTGCGTGAAGTCTGCGAAGTCAAAGATTACGACTGCTTCTACCATTTTTCTCCATAAACTTTAGACCATGTCTGCCTTCTGTGCTTACATTTCACTTTTTTTCGTTATGCATCCCAACTTAAATCGCGTTCAGATGGCTCCAAAGTATTACATCAAGGCGATGCACAATAGCGTCACGCTAAAACTCGAACCACAGAAAATTGAAGTATACGATCAAAGAGACAGCCTGATGCTTACCTCGTCAGAATTCGATGCAATGTTGTCTCGTGTATTGGAAGAGAAGTCGAAGATAGTGTCCATTCCCTCGGCTTCTGAATCCGCTGACAGTGAAGAGGAAACAATATCGTCCGAAGGGCAGAAAACAGATACATCGGAACACCGCGCGCAGCAGCTTTTCGACGCAATTCAGGAACAAGGAAGAATGAAGTCGAATTCTACAAAAGCGGAATGCGTCTCTCAAGAAGATCTGGCCCAAATGGTAGAAAATGGGGAAAACATACATGTGATATCTTCGAAGTTCATAGCGATCGTCACTCGTTCCGAATACGCGTCAGCACTCACCTACGCGATATTCGCGGTCGGCGTAAGGAATATTTTGGTTCAAGAAGAGAGAGGCGAAGATGACGAACAGGAAGAAGATGAGTGTATGCAGGGACATGCTGATGGGAAACGTCCGAAAAGGGGTTTCATGCAAAGGCTTGCAACACGCATGGCTGAATACGCCGCACATTCAAAGAAGGAAACAGCGAAGGAATGGAGGCAAAGAATCCAACCGCGCCGACTGAACAGCTACCTATGGCTGGGAAAGTTATACATGGAATTTGAGGATTTTCGCTGCCTTCGCTGCCTACCTGGTTCCCGCATATCCGACTACGTGCAGGTTGGAGTGCTGCAAAAATTGTATGCAAAACTTCAAAACTGCAGTGCTGCAGAGGTTAATAAGCAAACCATGCTGCTCGATTCCGACAAAGTTTCAGAAACGTCTTCAGATGAAGCACAGGACTGCCTGCCGAAGGAACGCAATCCTGGAAACAATAGATGGCCTCTAGTAGACAGAGCCATAACAGGACGTCCTTTTAAGAAAAGACGACGGAACAAGATCAAGCATATGAAGGTGAAACAATACCTGAAACATTTCGCAACCGCCAAGCCAAAAACCGACTAGTCAATAAAACACCGCTTCAGCAAAATGGCGCAAAACAACTCAAGTGACGGATGATTCCACTTGAGTGCGTAACAGCGATGCTCACATTTCTCCCAAAACCGCGCGTCCGCGTTCTGAAGACCCCAGACAAATGGAGCCCGGATGAATGAGTTGTCTTTGAAGCACGGCCATGTACTTGGAGGAGTGGGACAGAAACATTCTTGAGACCTTGAAAGATGAACACTCTGGATGGAAATGTAAGAGCTCGCTCGTAGAAATTGTTGCCATCACAGCAGTGTCGATGCCAGAAGTCCCGCATGCTGTGACTCTTGGTAGATTGGAAGAGCTGCGCACGTTTTATACCCCTTTGGAAGAAGATGACTGGTTTGTTCTGCTTGTAGACGAAATCAAGCATCGACTCATGGCTAAAGAGTCTCTTGGAGATGACTTTTTCTTGTCGTTGCGCTGTGCTCGTCGAATTTCTCATGTTTGGAAGCAAGAAATCGATGTTTCTAGGTTGCGAGGACCTCAAAGCGAAGCCGTCTTTGCTGTGCATCAGCATTTTCAAACAGATGGTTTCCAAGCAAAGAGTATGCAGAGGTTATTCATTTTGCGCTACGTAATGCAATGCCTGGTTTGTCGCGGTACGCTGAACGGCTCCTCTCTTACATCGTTGAATCACAAGATCGAAAGTTTCGCACGCAGTAATACTCCTGCACTTGTGCAGCTTCCTGTGGGAATGGGGAAAACGGGAATCGCGATGACACTTCCGTTCGGAATGTCCACGGGCCGTGTACTCTTTTTGGCTCCTAACACTGAAATTGCAAAGGAAGCTGTCAGAAATGCATGCGTTCAGTCCAGTAAGTGTTTTATTAAAAATCGCGGTATCCTCTGCGACGGAAGTACATTTCCGCGCGTGGGATTGATTGTTGGACGGTCGCTTGGCGTGGATGGAAGGGCGGAATGGGAATCTCTTGGAGTTGTTGTTGCAGATGAGCATTCGTTGTCTACATTGAACGACTGTGCGTTTGTTGTGACAACTCGCTTTTTGATGCATGCAGATGGTGCAATTATGAGGCGGCTGCCCTCCAACTTCTTCGATTTGGTCATCGTAGATGAAGCCCATCACAGTGCATGCAAAACGTACCGTCGCATTCGGTCCAAATTTCCAGGTGCTCGGTATGTCTATGCAACAGCAACACCAAATAGAGCAGACGGCCGGAAGATGGACGCACGATGTGTGTACTTTTGCCCGCGATCGCGAGCATGGGAAGTGGGTGCATGGAAACGAATCATCGTCGACAGTGTCAACCTGACGCGTCTTGTGTTTCCTTCTATGGTGCCGGACGGTGACGTTGTCGAATTCTCTTCTTCTAGGAACATTCAAAAAGCAGGCCACATTCGATGGGTTCGAAGAGGTATTGCAAGGTCATCGGTTGCCGTCCACCAGATTCTTGGTCGAGTACTGAAACTTCTCGAGGAAAAGAATCGGCCGGAATCCACTGTTCATCATCAAGCGATTTTGCAAGCTGTGGATTTATCTCACGCGATTCTTCTGGAAAAGATGTTCAATGACCACTCTTTGAACACACGAGGCTTTCGAGCCATCGCAATTGGCTCGACCAATCCTAGTGAAAGTGATCTCCTACAAACGCACTGTGAGAAACGATTGAAGGCATTCAAGCGAGGTAGATATGACGCAATCGTCCATGTTGGAATACTTGGAGAAGGGTTTGACCATTGCAATCTGTCGATTTGTGGAATCATCCACCCGTTTTCTACCTCTGCCCCTTTAGAACAGCTTATTGGAAGAGTGATTCGAACGTTTCCTCCAGATACTCCAGGTTTGGATCCGAGTGTTGACAACGTCGCACATGTTGTGACTCATGCTGCATTTGGATTAGAGGCCATGATCCGAGGATTTGCGACGGATAGTACTGTTCGCACCCAGTTTCGTGGCCGGAGAAGATGGAATGCAGATGGAACAGAGGTTACTCCGGTCCTCGAAGAAGGATATGGATTGACATCTTTTTCTTTGGAGCTTCAGTAAAATGGATTTGGTGGTAGTAAGCCTACCAGCCGTAGTGAAAGCACCTGCAGAAAGTTCGCACGAATCACTGCGCCCCAGATTTCTTCACAAGCTGCTGCCCAATCCGTGCACTGCGGGAAACCAAAACGTTTCGCGCGTCACCGGCCTTTCACTTTTTATTAACTTTTGTTCACTGTTTTCTTCTGTTTTTCGTTTTTCGTGTTTTTTTTTTTTTAAAGATTCAACCGATCTATTTTCTTTGTCTTAACCCTTTAATCTGACAAAGAATGTCGAATCTGAATTCATCTCCCTCCTCGTTTGCCGATTGGGAATTTGACTTGACTGCCGATTTGGCAAGATCTTCTGCAGATGCAGTTCATTATTCTCCATGGACTGACGCTGTAGAAGCGTTCCAATCGTCTCCTCCGCAGATAGTCCCGCCCGGCGATTCAGTCGACTTCTTCGCTGAATCGTTGAACCTTGTTACATCACCAGCTTCGACAGAGCATTCCACCACGCAGGACAGCGTCGTTTCGGACCTTTCGACTGGTGACGAAGTCTCTCTCCACAGAACTCCTGTTGCGGACTCCATGGACATTCCAACCGGTACGCAGGATACCCCCATTTCGAACTCGTCGACTGATGCTGCCGTTGATGACGAACCTCCCCAAGTCACTCCTATCGGAAGTCGCATTAGGGGCTCCGTGGGTACTGCCCCCCACTGGCTGTCCGTCGAAAATGGTGCTTGCTGGATTGAAGTGCGCTGGCTTCACGATTCTCCTTCTCGAGGCGGCAATTTCGACGTCACGGACGACGGTCTTCCCGAGGGCACGCGTGGCGTCCGTGAAGTCATGAAGGGAAAGCATGGCAGAGTTTCTGTGTCTGTAGTCTTCTTAGGGGGAGTGTCTACCGATGTATCGGTTTCTTTCTTTTTTGAAGACACGACTGGGACCGAACGCATGCCATTCAAGACGTCCGAAGGGATGCAGCAACGTGCACGCTTCAATCTTCGATCGGAGTCGAGATTTGGAACTCACGGGGATCAAGCTGGTGCATATGGAACTCAAGAATTCTGTTTCCAGAAAACAACGGTTCGCAAACGACTTCAATTCCGATTGCATGTCCAGGTATCTGTTGGCGATTCCACATTGGTTGCGACGAGCTGCCCGTTCAGAGTGCTCTCGCGTGCTCATCGTGGAGCTGCAGCTGCAGATCAGGCAGTTTTCTGCCACAAGGCTTTTTCTTGCATCATCGATGCACTTTCTTTCTACATGTACGTTGTTACTCTTCACATCAGATTCGTGTTGATGAGTAGCCGGGGTGTTCGACAATCACCGGCGTTTTGTACATGTTGTTAGAGAATATAAATTACATAGATTCTATTCACTTTTTCTCTTTCTTGTTTCTTTCATTTTCAACATACGTACTGGAAAGCATACCAGTAGTTGCGCGGACAAAAAAGCAAAATAATTCGTCTGCGTATACACTGAGAAGATCGTCAAGACTTCATTCTTAGTATGAGAATGTGGCATGTATGCGAGTAAACGAACTGGTGCTCTTGTGTCAGAAGCAGATATTATGTTTTTCGGCCATGAGTGAACATGTAGAGATTTATAATATAACACACGAGGATTTATGGTACTGGTAGATACGAGGAATCCATTGTTTTTTTGGCCAGCATTCACCAATTGGAATCGGTACTCATATCGACGATTCATTCTGAAACAGCTTCACGCCGTGTCATCACAAGAAGCGATTTGCAAATTATTTACAAGGATCATCAAACGATATCAAATTTCCAAGTGAGGACTGGATCTGCCACCAATGGCCAGTCCAAAGGGAAACATGAATGAGAACTATAACATATTGCAGAAAACTTGAAAGAAGGATCAGTTGAGAAACAGAAGGACAAAAAATTGAATGTTTCCATCCATTTCGTAGCACACGTACCGAATGGCTGAATTTCACAGATTTAACGATCGTATGCTCAACCGATATTCAGTTGATTGTTTCATCGAGCTTCGTTAGATTATGCTACAAAGAGAAATATGAAGATGCTCATCTCTTCAAAGACACAGACATCGGGTTGCGACACCGCGATCTGAGGGCACTTTCAGAAAATGCATTACAGCGGATTCGGATCGTATGTTACCCCCTCCCCTTCCCTCCCTCGCCCCCTGGACACGGACAAAATTTATTATGGTAATCCTACTAGTGCAGCATTGGTGTAATCACGGACAGTGCTTTTAAGATATCTGTTGACTTGCAGTTCTAGAACCCCCTCCCCTGCTGTAGGTCGGACACATCCGAAACTACAGTGAGTTATTTTCTGAAAGTGTTTTTGAGGTCCGTGGGAGATGCGATGAATTCGACGTCGACACCTGTAGACAGAAAGAACGGTACCCCAGGGGTACCGATCCGCAGTTTCGCAGTCTTCGAAAAACAAAAGAACACGTGCCTTAGCGATGTGAATTTACTCTGAAACCCATCTGTACAAACCGTTTCAAGAAACTTCTCAACACCTTTCCGTCAAGAATAATTAACATTGCTGCGATGAAACGTTTTCATTTTCCAAATTATCACGATTTCACGTTGACTGTTCTTTCAAAATGATTCTGGAATAGTGCTGGTTAAATCGATTCAAATTTGCACCTTGGTAAGCAGCAGTATAAGGCGTGCCACAGTGGTTCGAGATTGCAATGTTGCCGTCCGGTGCTTTTTGGATACTACCCGCCGAGCATTTGTCTTCCCCTGTTTTGGCTTTTGAATTTTGAAATTTTGAAATTTTGAAATTCTAATCTTCATCATTGGTCTCCAATGCTGGTTCTGGGTACCGGGGTTTGCAATTTGGCGCTCGACAATCGATTTGGCTTTTCGATGCCGGCTTCCGGTGGCTCTGTGTCGCGCAGCATAAGGCGACCGACAGTGGTCTTGGGATTTCCGATGGTGGTGTCCGGTGCGTCCGGTGCTTCTGTGGCATCCCACCGCATAAAGCATCCAAAGTCGAATACTGGGGTTCAGAAGACTATTTGAATGGTATAATGGCGAAGCAACCACAATCAGTGTGATCATTCCGAACATGGTCTCCAAATGAGACTAGTGGATACCAATTAGATGGATTTTTTAATCAAGTCAACGGAATCGTGCATTTAGCTGTGAATCAGTGTACTGAAAGATGTTTTACGATTTTCTCCAACGCGAGAATTGAACAGAGGCATTTATTAAACCAAACTGAGAATTCTTGGAAGTGCGGTATCTTGACGGCAATAGGCTGTTTTGAAGAATCTGCAATCACAGGAAAGTTCCCTTGGTGAACTTTGCAATGGATTCGTCATGATGAATCGCAATGTTGTCGAATCAAACACTCGTCTGGAAGCCTAGCTCATCCAGATTCTTCACAGAGCAGAGGAAAAGTAAACTGTATCATACCACAGTCTTATTCAGAAGCAGAACTGATGTTTATCCATATTTTACTGATATTTTGATCTTTCACACGTCTGAAGGAATGCGTAGCGAATTGGGAAGTTTTTAGACGGAATTTTATATATTGAACAAAACAGAATATGTCCATTGAACTTGCGTTACTGATCCTTCTGACGTTCGTGCTCGTCGGCGGATGTCTGCCATATATCTTGCGCGCTGCAGCGTGTGGCATCGACAAACTCTGGGCTGTGTTTCAGTCGAGCAAAACCAATCAACCATCGATCCAACAAATCCCCAAAGATACGATCACGTCGGGATCGTCAACAACTGTGCAGTCAGCAAAAGATGCAAGTACGGAAGACCAATCTCCATCACAGAAAGACAGCGTCCTAGACACATTCACTGGATAAACACACGAAGCGCTTATCCTATCGGCAGTAATTTACAGAAGTAATACAAATTTGTTTTGCGCGATGACAGTCTCTTTCCTTGACGTAAAATTCTTTATTTCTGCAACATTGTAGCTTTTTCTGCTATTCGCAGCTGTCCTTTTTCATGATCTTGCAGTATTTGTTTTTTCTCAAAGGATTTGCAATTTTCCGATACCGACATGATGTAATGCTTTTGCAGAAATGTGAATCAAAGCACTACGTTGAAAACGGAAGGCCGTATGAAAAATGATGGTAAACTCGAAAAGCCGTGCAAAGTGCCGAGGTCGTGTGGCACAAATTTTGGGGCGAAACTCTTTGCGAAATGGCCCAATGGTATGTTGCTTGTAAACAATGGAATCATGCTGTCCGTTGTGTACCTCAGTTTTTTGCTTGTTCATTCGAAACTTGTTTCATCGACAAGGCACTCAATACCATGCTAATGATTTGCACACTTGCTAGTCCAAAGACTATACGAGCCGGCTGACTAACTGCTTTTGCTTTCACGTTTCTTTCTTGTTAACAGGATTTCTTCGAGAAACTCCATTGAACCGTTCTAACAAAGCATGTCGTGGGTCGGCTCCTTGTTACGTTGTCAAACTAATTTCAGAAACCTCACAGCAGTCTGGAGCACATGGTCCCTTTCTTCGGCTGTGCAGGGTCTGTGCACGTCTGCTTTTACATACTACCATATATAGTAATATTATATTCTTATCTTAATAAGTATTGAAAGACTCTCTTCGCGCGGAGAAATAGAGAAATAGAGAAAGATAAAGAATAAAAAGCAATTTAAAAAAGGAAATGTCGTATGAGCAAATATGCACAGACCCTGCACAGCCGAAGAAAGGGGTAGCTGACTGAAGGAGAGAGAAAAGTTCTCAACAAGACATCAGGACATAATCATCACAACACCAGAGTATATGCAAATTGCAGTACGACAGGGAACGACCTAGAACAAGGTGTAGAACGCCAGAAAGCCTGAAACTCAGACCCTCATGAGAAGACGAGATTCTACCATTTTTGTGAGGAAATCTCTTACACAATTGAGCTGCCTGAGTGTACCCCGTCATGGAATGCCATCCTCAGTTACCAAGGACATTCTTTATTTCACGACAATAGCCGAAGATTTTAGGAACTTTATTTTTAAGGTGTCACATCCCGAACACCATGTTGAAAGACAAAGTTTAGCTAAGGCCTTCACAGGTCGTCTTGCTTTTCTTGCCTTGTGCAGGTCTGTGCGTGTTTGCTTGTACAACATTTCCTTTTTTAAATTACTTTTATTCTTTATATTTCTATATTTCTCTATTTCTCCGCGCGAAGAGAGTCTTCCAATACTTATTAAGATAAGTATATAAGATTACTATATATGGTAGTATGTAAAAGCAAACGTGCACAGACCTGCACAAGGCAAGAAAAGCAAGACGACTTGTGAAGGCCTTGGTCCAAACCTGGGAAGCAAAGACTTGTGAAAGATAGCATGTTTTTCAAAAACCTGTGAAAGACGATTAACGTCAAGGAACACAACGAAACAGTGACAACACAGAGAAACCATACCTTTCTTCCTCTTTCAACTTAACAACTGCATGCAGGAAAGAAGAAAGATTGCATTATGAAAGACGGCAGGCTGGTGCACACAGCTACCTGGGCGGATACATGAAGAGGTTTACAAGTTTCGTACGTACAAGAGATGCGGGATGACAGAGGTATTTCTGGGGGAAATTTCGAGATGCTCGTGGAGCGTTCGAGCTTTTTGATTAGAGTATCGTTTACATCGTTGGGGTTTACATCTTGGGCTAAGCTACATGAGCGTTGGACATAGATAGTTCATATTCATTGCTTCTCTCCATCTTCTGAGTCTTCTTCCTGTGAATTCATGAAGAAGCTTGCGTCTGTATTTGACGCGACTCGGCTGTATTCTATGGGTCTGGGCGGATGTGCATAGACACTTTGAAGAGGGATTGGAACTCCGTGCATTGGCGGCATTGGCATGGAAGGCATTCCTTGTGCGTACATCATTGGAAATGAGGGAGGAAACGCCATGTATGGACTTTGGTTATGGGGATAGTACCACGGTGGCCAAACGGGCGTGTATTGACTGGGCTGTGAAATGGGAAAGGGAACAACTGGCGGGGGCACAATGTGTGGTATTTTCATGAACACAAAAGTTTTGCGGCCATCTTTTTCAAGTCGTATGCATGGCAGCTGGTGAAGTAAGCTTGAAAGCCGCTGAATGGTGACTGGTTGAAGTCCAGTCATTGTGCTTCTGAGATGCGAATTTGCTCTCATTAAAACATCAGAAAGCTCTCCAAGGCTTCCTTCTTCGGCTGAGTAGGGATTGTTCGTCTTTGCTTGTTGCTCCCAAAATGGAACCAAAACATCTCGATATTGTATTCCTGTGTTATTTCCGACAGGTACGTGCTCTCTTGCTGCTTTCTTGTTGTCAATGTTTGCATCGCCTACGTGTAAAGTACTCCATTTGTCAATAACAAGACGCCACAACTCTGCGGCCCCCTTTTCTACCATTTGACGCAATGCTGATCTAGCTGAAGTGTTTGATGATGCCAATCCACTATCACACGTGACCATCGCTTCCAAAGGTGGTTCTTGGACGTGGATGCATTTTATGAAGGGCGTCAACTCTGGTGCAAGAGGTTGCTGTCCAACGCATATGATCCTTGCGTCTGTCTTCTGCCACGGAGAGGTCTTGTTCTCCTTCCATTCTCGTTGAAGAATGTATCGATTGAGCGAGTCGCTATTTAACGGAAGCGCATCGCAGTCTACCACAACCAATCCTCCTTCACGCACCACGGCATGATTCCAAACATTCCGATTTAGTTCAGCGATGCTGATGTGCACGATACGTTCAGCAGCCGCTTCTTTGAACAGTCGCACGATGACTTCCGTTGCGCTACACGGACCTACGAACATGAGGATTGGAGCCTTTGCGATTTTCATCTTTTCAGGCCCAGGTAGAAATGGACGTGAAGTTTCTACGAGAATGCTGTGCAGTACGTTGCTGACGTCCGCCTCTTCTTTTTCAAGGACGTATCGCGATAACAATGATTTGAGTGATCCATCTTCCTTTGAAGCAATGGCTCCGCAGATTCGCACAGCAGGGCAGTCCACTTCGTTGGCGTTCCCAGGTTTCAAGCGCGGAGGTTCACCACCTGTGATGATGTGTACTTTTTCCTGATGTTCGCTGTGGCTGTGTTCTTCTTTGTTCGTATGAGATTCTTTGAAGCGAAGATAATTACCATTTGAAAGCAATGGCAAGTAGTTTTGGATATCCTTTTGAAAGGTATCATCTTTGAGACGAGCGCGAAACCTGTCTCTCAACAGGTCATCGTCGTCGATGCCTCTCCTTTCGTCTTGCCGGAGCCCTATGAATGCATGCCAAAACTGCTTAGACTCTTCGCTGAAGAGACTCACTTGTTGCCAGCGTCCTTCTTTTCTATCCGAGCCTGTGACCCATTTGTCGCTGGCATGGTACACATACCATTGTCTGTCAATAGTATACGCAAACAGCTTTCCCTTGAAAAGTCCATGCATGATGAATGCTTGTGCAGCCTGTTTCCTGCTCGTTTCACATATGTTGTAGGAGTTTCCTGACGCTTTGATGTCTGCAAGAATTTCGTTCCGAAGTTCGTGTACTCTCAGCATAACGTGATAGCGTTGAATGACAGATGTTTCTTTCGATTCTGCCCACCAAATGTCTGTCAGCCATGATTCGTAGTTGTCTAACTGGAGATGTTCACCGTTGTGCATTGCGTTCTCGATAGCGCTGCGTGCCTTCGGTACAGATATCGGCTCTCTTCCCCGGAGGCACCGAACCATATGATGAAAGATGTCATTTTTTGCTGGCGTTACGCACCAGAGGCTTTCGTGACACTTGTGTGAAGGATTTATATGGACTTCGATTGGATGTTTCCTCGCTTCTTCCCATATTTTATATGCAAAGTACGGGTCGAACGCAGGATCATCCAGTTGGCCTGGCACGTAGTCAACGATCTGCACTCTCTTTCTCAGTTCGGTTTCTTCGGCATTTCGATCTCCCTTCCAAACACTGCTCATATCGTCTTTTGTCACTGCAATGTTCTCCAGAAAAGGCACCGAGACTAGACTGCACAGCGGAAGGCGATCCCGTTTCAGCGAGCTTCCAAGAAGCGGAATGAATCGTTGTTTGTACATCATGAAGTGGTTGCCCATTACAATTCCTGAAGGGGCTTCCGCTTGAACTTCATCTAAAATGTCCCAGTCTCGCGCCAGTATTCGTGGGAAAGTTACGATGGCTTCCTGTAAACCGCCGCTGTCTCCATCAGACAAAAACACATAGGCGGTGAGAGAGTCGACATTTATGGGAGTCAACATCTTGTACAACATAGGGCGCAATTTGTTCAAAAAATCAATTGTGACTTTCCATATGTCTCGTCGACAACCAGGAATCAGCTGGTTCATTATTAGATCTTGTGTGGGGTGCGTGGTCGTAAACATTAAATGTGTGCCAGTCTGTATATCATAAAGCAAATTGCCATTTCGATTAGGATCCAAACAGTACTTGAACACCAACTCCTCTTGCTCTTCCACGGTAACATCCATGTATGTTATTGAATTGTCTGCAAAGGGTTCCCATACCATATTCATTGCATCCGAAAGCTTATTGCATTCGTACATCTTACATTGTTTCCCAAAGGTCTCTTTTACCTCGCCTCTGCGCATCCGTTTGGGTGAGCGCTTGATCTCATCGGATTCCATCATTGTTTGTAGATTCATCGATTTGGAATTGGTTTTGTTTGCACTGTTTATGGCTGACGAGAGATTTGAGAGATAATGACATGTTGCGTGGAGGGATGTCGTTGAACTTTTGATGTCTATTTTTTTCTATCTCTCTTTTTTTTTCTCTCCCTCCCTCTGTCCCATGACGATCCTTTGCTTTTGCAACGCCAAATTTACCGAGTAGCTGAATAAACGAGTATTGGCACTCGAATAATTCTTGATTCGCTATTTCGTGCATATCATGTCAACAACGTCTTCGTTCAACATACATACAATCCGATGACGATGTTCGGCACCATCCTCAATTGCCTTGAATGTGAACTTGATCCAGAAAGAAGTATGAAAAAATGTTTTGCGACATAACTGACTGCAAAAGCTTAAGCAGGAACGAAATGGCCGGAACGATCCTTGAATCATTTGCTTTGTTTGATGGATTACATACTAAGAAACATCGTCCTCACGGACTTCGTGAGCTGTTTACTATATTATGCTCGTTGGAGGAAGACTCGAGCATGAGAGCTAGTCTGCATATGCGTATACTTTGTGAAACCTCGTCGTCACATTACTCGTAATTTCTACAATATTTCCGCAGAACTCCTTACGAATCTAGACGCGGCAGACTGGACACTCCCCAGACACTGAGGTGCTGTTTCTCATGAAGACATTGGTGTTGCACTATGCAAAACTTTACAGTTGTATGATCTTTCTCGGAAGCATGTCGTGCCAAACCCCTGAAATTCCTGGGCAATCTGCAAGATGTACGACTTCAACATTTAAGACTGCTTTCGATAAAAGAGGTCAACCAACGCATTTGTCGCCTCAAGACCTCTCTTGAATCCCAGTACTCGAGCCTACCTGCACGTCAAGCATGCAAGACAAGGCACCTGATTGGTCAAATGAGCAAAATTCTCGAGTTTGACATTGTTCTATGGATTCACAAAGTGACTCGGTTTATGGTCCTTCGAGACGACCTCCAGTACCCAGGGGTCCGCCAAGAGTTTCGATGGTACCCAGGCATGTCCCTCGGTGCGCGGGGACGTCTCGGCCGCGTCCCCCCCGATCCGTCGGGACACTCGAGAAATAGCGCGGATTTTGAGCAGTGGTCGCGCTGTTGAGTTGCAGATGGTCACATCCTTCTTCTAATACTTGAAGCTCCAAAGAAGCGGAGATGTTGAGTGGATTTGATTCATCCGATGCGGATGGTCTTTGAGTGGAAACGTAAATCTGCACCAGGTTTCTTTTTTGACTTCTCTTTTTCCAGCCATTAAAGGAGTGAGTTGAGGATGGGAATGTGATTTACTAGGACAGTTTCGTGTCCTTTTTATCATTCCTTCGCAAGAAATCGCAACCAGTTTGAGCTTGAATGTTCAGCGTCTTGTTTGTAACGCCAGGTGTTGCAAATGCTCGGGAAGCGAGAGCATGTTGGCTCCTCCATACGTGCCAACGAACTGCAACAATATCGCCATGTCTTGCGGTGATAGCACAGGAATTTCTTGATGAGCAACTCCAGATCGCTGGACGTCAGTCATAATCACGTCTGACGAATTACCTTCATTACTGACGACGGTGGTATCCCTTGCAAATACCACATCTTCCTAATCATCCTCCCTATCTTTCGATGCTGCGATGGCAGATATCTCTTGGAGCAACGGGATAATGGTGCTTCGCAAAACAGCAGTTCGAGGGCGTTCCAGCGGACGAGGGTCAGTGAGCTTTGACAGCACATCGAAAAGCACACTGTACTCTGTCAACTTCAAGACATTTAAACAAGCAAGGCGATGGCGATGAAAAGATCCTGCTGCTGCTAGATCGAACTCATGCCCTCGCTCGGCGACATTGCAAAACAGCTCGACAAACGCAACACCCAGAGCATACACATCACAGGAAATGTCATACTTCCCGAGCTCGACTTCAGGCGCCCAATACAATGGAGATCCTCGATTGGCTGTGTGATTTCTCTGGTGGGTGGATTGACTGAGAAGCTTAGCAAGACCAAAATCGCACAGTTTTGCTTTCAGTTTCCTGCCTTCGCCGGGAATATCCAACACTTCCAAAAGAACATTCTCGCATTTAATGTCTCGATGCATGATTCCTGACTCATGAAGATATGAGAGGCCTGCAAGACAATCTCCGACTATTGAAATGACATCAAGTATATTCAAGCGTTGTGAAAACTTGTCGAGGAAAAACCGAGGACCCGATGGATATTGGACGATGGAAACAAGACGATTTGGGGAGCGCTTGATGGCAGCTAACACATCGCAATGCATAAGCTCCGTCAACAGAAGAACCTCACTTGCACCTTGGACACAGTCGACATAGCGAACAATATTTGGATGGTTGCAAGCTTTGAGTGTTTCAAGTTCTTCCAAACGAAAGAGGGACTTCTGGATGAGCTTTCCCGCCAACAACCGAACAGGCACTTCACCTTCTTTTTCCAAAACGAAACCACTCCAAAGGTTCCATGGCCGGCGTCCTTGGACCCGTGCTTGACGTAACTCCCGAATTTTTTCGACATTTTCAAGGACCAAAACAGTTAATAGTTCTAATAAAAGAAACACCAGGTCAACGACCAGAAAATCAGTTGTCGAATGTTGGTGCAACAAGATCAGACATGCATGGAGATTCAGTTGGAAAGGCTTGTCCAACAGCGTTACGACTGATTTTTTGGATTTCGCGATTTTTCAGAGAGCAAACACTGTTTTGGAGAAGTCGTCAAAAAAAAAAAAAAACAAACAGAGACCATACGACAACGCGAATTTTCTTTCTTCGAACAAATTGCAAACTCTGGAGGAGGATTGTTGTTCTTTCTCTGCAACAATCCGCATGCAAAGCCACCGAAGTCTCGCGTCCCTTTACTCATACATGTCCGGAACACCCAAACCATCTTCGAATTCATCGTCGTCCGACGACATCTCCTTGCGCGCTCTTTTGCGAGGAAGTGTATTCTTCTTCGAGAACAGCGACGCAATGCGCTCCTTTGTATTTCCCAGAGCTGCCGATTTTTCGAGTTTCGGCGACTTCACAACCGGTGGCGCTTGCAGTGTCTTCAACTTCCGCGGCACCTTTGCACCTTCCACAACAGCCTCTGGTGTCGGAACTTTCCACTCCTGCGTGAACTGGTTCAGTTCGGCAATCCACATCTGCTCTGCACTCCTGGACTCCAGTTCTCGGCACGCTTCTTCACTGGCAGACGCTCGCACTCGCACCTCCGCCACCCGCACTGACGCGACATTCAGATCGCGCAGCAAGTAGTCAAACGACCCGTTCACTCTTGCAAGACCCGCTGCATCCAGATCGGGCGACGGATCAAGTCCATCGAGGTTCGCGAGCACGACTCTCTGCACCAAAGCACGGTTCTCGACATACTGCACGATGCTTTGAAGTCGGACAGCTTCCAGCCGTTTTTGCTCGAGGATCACCTGCTTGCGACGGCGATACAGCTCCAGCCGCGCGGGCACAAAGACACGGAGGATATCACACGGGTGGGCGAACTTGCGAATCCGAAGACTGTTTTCGTCAGTTGAAAACAAATGGACATTGGAAAATGAGACCTGTCCTTGCAGTCTCATCAACTTGTAAACATCACGCTGCATTAAATCTCTGACGTCCTCTGAATTATGGAACTGGATGTGGAGACAAACGCGGTTCTCTTCGCTCAAGTTCTGGGCATCCTGAAACGGACCGACCTTGTTCTTCGAACTTCGGTCCACCATCCATCTCTGCAACTGCTGAAACATCGGCTGCACCCATGTATGGATTGGAAGCTCCGAAATCTGCAGCGTGCGCGGACCATCGCGCTTCAAGCGACCAAAGTTTGCCCATGAACACACTGTCCCTTCCACAGGAACAATGTCTCCCGTGAAACCCGCATACCACGGTGCCCATCCCGTGCCAAAATGCTTCTCATACCGGTCCATCTCACCTTCCACTGGAGCAGCGGAATCGAGGAGGAAGGCTTTCAGGCGCTGGGCGAGATCACCGGGATGAAAGGTCGGTACCTCCGTCGAAAATCCAGTTCCGATGCCCCGTGCGCCATTGACAAGGATCATGGGTAAGATGGGAAGCATGACCTTTGGCTCGACGTTTTGTCCCTCTTCTGAAAAATAATCCAACAATGCCAGATCGTCGGTCGGAAACAGAATGCGCGCGATTGGATCCAGCCGCGTGAAAATGTACCGCGGCTTTGCAGCATCCTCGCCGCCCATCAGTCGGCTCCCGAACTGACCCACAGGCACGAGCAAGGGGACATTGTTGCTTCCCACAAACGACTGTGCCATGCCGATGATCGTTTCACCCAGCGACGCCTCGCCATGGTGATACTTGGTTTGCCGAACGACCATGCCAATCAGCTCCGACACGCGCATGTCTTCTCCGTCAGCTTCATGTCGCAACAGTGTGTACAACACCTTGCGCTGCGCAGGCGTCAGCCCATCCAACACATTTGGAATCGCCCGGATGCAGTCGTACAGGCTCGAGGATACCATCTCTTTTTGTAAGAAATTGTTCATTGTGATCGATTCCGCCGCGATCTCAGAAATGCTGACATCAAGCAGGGCAGCATCGACGATCTCCTGCTCTTTCCAGCACTCTTCCAGTATCTTGCGCCGCTCTTCGACTTTCTTTTCCGAGAAGAAAACATCCAGCATCGCCCGATTTGCGTCTGCGAAACGGAACGACCGCTCATAATCCTGAGGACGCTCGAAATAGCGACGCCCCTCTTCCGTCGTCGACGTGCCAAGTCCTTTGTAGTACTTCACACGCCACGCACGCTGTTCGTCCACAGACAGTCCTCCAAACCACGTTCGAAACTGTCGCAAGGCAAAGAATTCCTGAAAATCACTTCCATTCAAATGAACTGCTCGAATAATAGGAGTCCGCAGTTCTTTCAAGAAGTCGGGGATGCGAACAACCAAGTGCGGCCAGAAGAAGTGGAAAAAATTCAGCAGCAGACCTTTGATGTGCAACCCGTCGTGGTCCTGATCAGTCATCAGCATCACGTGGCCATAGTGCAGCGTATCCAACTCGGTGTCGTTGTCGTACACAAGATCGAAACTGAGATTGAGTGCCTTCACAATGTTTTTCACTTCTTCGTTGTCCAGGACATCTTCCCGCGAGACTTCGCAGACGTTCAGAAACTTGCCCCGCAGCGGGTACACGCCAAAATGTCTCTTTTGATCGGTCGACAAAGAATTACTCACCAGCGCCATGGCCGAGTCGCCCTCCGTCAAGATCAGAGAACACAGGCGTCGCTGGTCTGTTCCCGCAAGAGCCGCATTTTGCAGCTTGGGAACGTCAAGAGCACTGCCAACGCGGAGGTTCGAAAAGCGGATGTCTTCCTGTTTTAATTTCTGAATGATCGCCTTGGTGACACTCTCAACGAAGCGATTTTGCACCAGTTTTTGCACGGTCTGCTTCGCAAGGCCTCCGTTCCACACCGGCAATTCCGAAAGATTGAGAAACTTGACCAGCTCTTCCTTGGTTTGTGACGAAAACTCGGGATTGTGCAGTTGGCAGCAAACGACAACTTGTATGACTTGGCGAAAATGCGTGAGGTTCGCATTTGCGCATTTCTTCCTCACTTCGTCGGACACCCCATTGTTCCAGAGCCCATCGATGATCATCTTCACATGCTCGCCGCCACCGGACGTGAAAATGCCGTTCACAATGGATACTTGTTGCAACTCGCGGCCCAACGGCTGAATGGCGAACGCTGCCAATAATCGGTTAGCAACGATGGGGAGGAACACGGCATCCGGAAAGAATGCTCTCGCATATTGCTGCGTTGTCGGCAAAAGATCCGAGCAGTTGAAATCATGCGTCCACATGCCTTCGGAACCACTCCGGAAATGCACATGCACGTTGCGCCCGATCATGTGCAGATATGCAGAAACATCCAAGACCCGTCGAAAGAACAGTGACACAAGATCGTCTGTAATGTGCTCCAGTCCCATTCGCCCAAGATCGGGGATGAAGGTCACACAGACGGAGGGTTGGGAAGCGGATGCGGGATTCAAAACGGGTGGAGTGCATTCGCTCATGTTGTTGCGCCACTCCTGCTTGTACTCGGTAGTGCCATCGCACAAGTCGACCGAAAACTTGCTTGAGAACACATTGGCAAGCTTGGCCCCGTACCCATTGCGTCCACCCACCACACGCGCAGTATTGTCCTCGAAATTGGAGGAGGACATGAACTCTGCAAACACAACTTCCGGGACGTATAAATGCGTCCTCTGGTGATGGGACTGCAGTTCCACGCAACCGCCATTGTTGTACACGGAAATGGAATCTGCGTTTCGATCAATTGTAACGCGAATCTCGGTGACGAGTGGTTCCTGCACTGCAAAATCCGAGGCATTGACGAGAACTTCGTCAAAGATCTTAAGAAGTGCTGGCGAAACCTGCACATTCGGATGTTTGACCATGCATCGATCATTCACATCAAAAATCCACGCTTCAACCGGTTTGACCGTGAGCGCGCCGACATACGTATCTGGACGAGTGAGAATATGCACCCGGTGATCCAGAATTTGCACTCGGGAAGTCGACGCAGAAGGTGCGGTAGTGGCTTCCATGTGGGAGAGGCAGTCTGTGAGTTCGCAGAAAGAAGAAGAAAAGGGAAAATGAGAAAAAGGGCGGATTCTGCGACTTTGTGAGTCGGGAAAATCGGAGAATCTACTGGTCACTTGATGCACCGTTTTCCCAGACTCATCAAAATCCCCATGTTTCTCTGGTTTTTCGTCTTTTTTACTTTTCTCGTAAACTTGAGAAAATGTCGATGACAACACGTGCAGTCGCGTCTTTACTGAATATCCCACACAGAGATCGAAAACGACTGAAAGATCGTCAATCCGAGGTTCTCGATGCTGGCGTGAATCGGCTGTTTCGCTCGGTGCCGTATGCGGGCGAATTCTCGGAAATGCTGGTCGTCACAATGCACTGTCCAAAGTTCAGCAAGAAGGACATCGATTTGAGCATGCAGGTTCGTGAAAACACCGGTGGTCGATTTACCAGCTCGCGGTTCACCAATCCAGATGCCGAGGATGCTTCGATGGACGCAGTTGCATTGCAAATACCGGCAAAACGACCGGCGCAGACAGAATCGTTGCTCGAGTTTCTGGACCGCAAGCTACAAGCCGGCACTTCCACAACGCTCGCGAACGCCCTACAGGAATACATCAATGAGGAGACCAAGAGAGCACGGAAGCGAGTGCGTCTTTGCTCGGAACACGCAGAGCTTCTACAAAAGGCTGAAGAAATCGAGAAAGCTGAGAGAGCGGATGCATTCGAGGAGTCGCGGGAAGCATTTCTGGACGCAGAAGCGCATACATGGGCGCACGAAACGGGAGGACCATAAAGTAGAATGAAGCGACTTTGGTGCGGAGTATTTCCTTCACTTCCATTTTTGGGTCACTCCATGCACCCTGCAGACGATGCAGCTTGTGAGTGCCAGTCAGTTACGGGTTCTGTTTTACTGAGCTCCCGGGGATGGAAGCGGCTGTCGCAGATACTTGAAACGGCAGTATTTCCAAGACCGGATGAATTCTTTGCAGGCTGTCGTTGTCCAGCTGCTTTTATCGGGAAATACACACAACCTGTGAATACTGCAAAAGCGATGTTGAGAACTTTATTTTGTGTGCATCCACCCAGCGGACAGTTCGGCGCGTTTAGTGCGGAGGAAGTGGTTGACCATCCATCTTTACTCGGCTTTGCACGTGCTGCGCGTGACGACTATTTCTGTTTCAGACTGGAGTTCAATAACAGACTTTATGAAATAGAGGAACAAGTCGGTAATTCATTTTCTGTAGATACCTGTAACGCATTGGGGTTGTCTGTGCAGTGGAAAACAGTTTCAGATGCTCGAGCCTCGCTAACGAACTTTTGAAGCTCCGCAGCTGCCGCAACGGGTTCCGGTGTATTTGTTGTATCCGCCTTTGCAGTTGCTCGCTGTACAGTGCTTGGCTCGCATCCGCTGCAGACGTGCAACTGGTTACCACCACACTTATCACAAGCTCCCATCCCTGCGACTCTTTATTACTTTGCTAGATAACAGACAAAGAAACGTGTAGACCGAGCAAAGGAGGCCAGAACCAAGAAAAATCAGAACAAAATGCTTTTTTTAATGTTTGCGGAAAGATTCAGGTGCTTGCCTTTTTAACGACTTTTTTCTGATCAGACGACATTCTACAACTTTGTATGGTGGACGATAATGATGAATCCACACGCACAAGCAGATTCGTTCGTTGGTGCGTGCGCTGTTCCTCTTTCATTCCGCTGGTAGCGTCCATTTTGCTTTTGCAGGTTAGAATGGGGCTCAAAATACGAAGTATTACTGAGCAGAAAATCAATTATGAAAGTCATATGTGCAATTCGAAACTCATTTTTACAAATCCGAAAGCAGACCTAGGGACGACCAGAACAAGTCATGAGCGAATTGCCATTCGACGGGTTGTGGCGTTCTTCCTTGTTGACCCGTCCAGCCGGATTGTCTTCACCGCAGACGTTGTGCATTTGCCACATGCCTTGTTGGATTTCGAAGCAAGGTGCAGGATACGCCTCGGCATGATAGTGGAGCGATCTGCCGCCAAAAAGGACCTGAACGAGGAACTGTCGCGTAACGTTAAATTTTGCGAGTATGGACGAGGCTGTAAAACGAGCCAGAGCACGATGGAGCCCCCTATATAAGCACATGCCTTGAACGAAGCCAAGCCTCCCATCGTTCTTTTTCTGGTTATCCTGGTGAATTTTCAGAAAGACTCAATGGTAGAATGTGCGTATCCACTTCTTGCGTCGTCGCTGTAAATGACTACTTTCGGTTGAGCAACGTACGCTGGTTCAACATGACTCCAGGCAGGTGCTGAAGGATGAGGACCAACCACGGCAGGTGCCTGATGTTGTTGAGAGGGATGGTACTCGCTGGTAGAAAAGTAAGGATTAGTACTGCCCGCAGTTGTGGGAAATCCGACATCCACTGCCGGCGACTTGGGAATAGCAGAATCTGCAGTCTGTTGGGTGGTTGGCAGATCCGAGCTATCGATCTTGGGATGCTTGCCACGGTAGACGGAAGACAATTTCAGTGCAATCAGATCAACCAGCAGCGCAACTCCAAACATACCGCAAGACGCAGCAGCGAGAGAAAATCCAGGTCCATCACGAATACCCCCATTTCGAGACCCCGAACCGGGCGTAAGGGCGGAAACATTTTGGTTTGCCTGGTACTGAATCGTGACGCCACACGCAAATACAGCTGCGAGGCAAACCAGCAAGCAGTGAAAGACGAGAAATCTTGACAAGGACACATATGACGCGTACTCCCGTTGAGAGTCAGGAACGGTAGCACAGAACTGGCATGCATAAGCCATAAACAACGCCCAAGTAATCGCTGAAAGGACACCAAACACAAGAGAAAACACTGCAACAATGTGCAACCCTGCAATCGCATCTCGATACGTTTCGAAGGCAGAACATTGACTGTACCCTGCATCACACACAACTTGAACAAAGTCATTCCACTTTTTCGCAACATGATTGGTACAAGCACCGGACATGCCAGAGGATGAACAAGTGTCCACATACGCATGGGACAGAGACGCATAAAAGACTCCAAATGGTGCCGAAGCGTCTCCCAACAACTTGTTCATTAGTTCCACGTAGGTCGCAGACGCAGATGCTGGTGCTAGTTTGCTGTTCGATGTCCCTGATGCTAACCACATCACCTCGTATGAAGGAGGGAAAGCGGCAAGGCCTATGCAAATGGTTGCCGGGACTGTGAAGAGAAAAAGAAACATTGTGGTTAGAGTGATGCAAGACTGGTAAGGCTGCCCAAGAAATCCTGCTCTTCCCGGTCGATGTTGGCTTGGAAATGCAGCAGAGGACGCACCCGAATGACCGCTTCCATGAGAAGGAGGAGGAGCACGCATGTCTTTTCAGCAAAATGGAAAAGTCGAGTAGCTGAAACCTCGGGAATCGGAGTCAAGGCCAGCGAAATGCAGAGTGTGCATATTTTTAGTGGGAATCAAGCATCGACTTGACCCGAGTTTGCGTCTGCTCGAACCCAAACATCCCGATTCGAGAAATTTGGCTTTCTTCTTCCACTCTCCATTTTTTCATTCTTCTTTTACCCTTCTTTGATTACAAATTCTCTTTACCATAGCGCTGACTGATGAGTTCGGCTGATCGAAATGCCGAAATTCAGAAGTTGCTACTGCAGATAGAGCAGTTACAACGGGAAACCCAACTGATTTAGTCTGAACGAGAACAGCTGCAACGGGAAAGTGACGCCCTATCCTAGCAGGAAGACAAGAATACGTTGGCTGAGCCCACTCTGGAGCAACTGCGCCAAGTTACGGAGACTGCACGGGAAGAAACAAGGAAGGCGAATGAAGGACTAAGGAAGTCGAAGGACGGGCTGAAAAAGATGAAAATCGAGAAGTTTCTCTCCAACCCGTCACACACGTTGCTGGATGGTACGCATCGTCGAGAGGATTCATGGATTATCTTTATCGAAATGAAATTTCGTTTAAAGACATGTTTCCGTCTCTTTCCGTGCCTCCAAACAGGGACGATTTCCATGCTTTGTGGAACGAATTGGTGGGGAAGCTTCCATTGGATGTGGGCTCCGAACCGCTTCTTCAAGAGCAATTTCGGGTATTCGTTTCTCAGTTTCTCTCTCAGCATGGCAACATGCATCTAGCAGATTTCTCGCGAAGCGAACTCTATGGGATGCGCAGGAAAGAGGAGTTGCTTCTTTGCAAAGATCGTCTGGCCCTGCAACGTCCCGCGTATCCTACATTGGGTCTCGTCGGTGTGTGTGGCGCATCAGCTGGGCACGACGGAGGATCCCAATCGAAGAAACCCGAGGCTCTGACGCATGTAACCCGCCGATTTACCAGCATCTTTAAACAATCTGGTCTGTGTCGCCGTTTATTCTGGGGATTCGTGTACAACCGAATTTTATTGTGTTTCTGCGCTTGCACATTCTCGATAGGGGGTCCAGCTGGGACTACGAAATGCAACGCACCGCACCGATTGCGCTCGAAGGGGACGGGTTGAAGGGACTATGTTTTCTGATGTCCAGCGATCCGCATGCCTTGTGCAGGTGGGATGGTGCGCCGCCACGAACAGTCTCTGCACTGTCCTTGGACATCGTGAGCTCATTGTCCGTTTCTCCGAGACTGGAATTGACGGGAATGCTGCAGCGTGCACCAGTCCATGGAGTTGGGCTGCTGGATGACGTGGAATTGGCGATCGCGATGCTTGACACGACGATTTCTGTTGTGGTCAAGTGCTTTCCGACATCGGAGCAATCGGAATGGACGACCGAAAAGGGTGCGCTCGAAGAACTGTCGAAAATCGACTGGGGCCTTCATCGCTTCTGGGTGCCGTCGCTCCTGCATTCTGAACAGTCCGGTCACGGAGCTCTTGTATGCATGGCGCCCGTTGGAGTTCCGCTGCAGCTCGTTTCGTCTTGCTCGAATCGAGCTCTGGTTTTCTGCACAGAACTTTGTACCAACTAACCAGCATCATACATCAGTGCCATCAGCATGGCATACATCACCTGGACTTCTGCCCCGCAGAATGTAGTGTTGTTGGAGGGTGCGCAATGTGAATTTCAGTTTCCCATTTGTTTGTTTGACTGGGCCGGTGCATCGTTGGTGCAAAAGCTCGACAGAAAGGAGTTCCATTACCACCCCGTGTTTTCTCCTGAGTGGTTGTGGCTTGATTGGGTTCTAACCGATGAGCAGCGGCTACTCGTGTGTCTGCAGCAGGCTTTGCTCACGGTGTTCTACCTGGCAATCGGCGACGTCCTCTCGTGGCTGCCGCCGGTGGCTGGTTACTTGAAAACATCGACTCGTCGTGCGGCACATACCTCGGTGGATATGCTGCCTGAGCTGTTTGAAATCCGAGAGCATAATATTCGCGATGTACTGAACCAGTCGATCACAATTCCTGCATTGGACACAGAGGAGCAGAGGCCCCTTCGTTCCTTTTTGCAGCAACTGCATCAGGAGTTCCCCAGTTTGTTTGAGCGCGGAGAAAAATGCAGCGCAGATGCATCACTGTTGAGCCGGCTATTCGTGTTTTGTGCTACCCACAAGACAGTAAAAATGCAGTGATTTCTTTTTGGGATGTTGGTTGCAGGCAACGAGCACACGTCACATGCGAATTCTGTATTTTAATTCTTTGTAAAGACGCTGCCAGTTGGTGGTTGCTACAGAGCACGTCACCGAATGCACTAAGCATAGTAGACCGGGATGGCTTGTTGTAAAGAAGACCTGCAGCTGCTGACCAGCGGACATATCGGCCAGTGAAACCACTTCGTTTCGCCAACCAGTCGAGAAGACAACGGCAAAAAGCAAACCAGTAAAAGAAAAAAAGCAGCTGCTGTGAAACTGCATTTTCTAGCAACTTGAACTTCGTGAGTTTTCTCCAACTTTTCGTGTTTGGCTTTCCGAAAACGCAGTTAGCCACCGTCTTATCCGCCAACAGCAGAATAACATTAAGTGCCGATGCAAACATTCACTCACTCCATCCTTTGCGATCATGACCCCATCCTGGAAGCCGTTGTGCGAATCGATCAAACTGCTGCGAACAGATCGTTTTCGCCGTTTTGTCGACATTCTTCGGCTGCAAAAATTGCCGTTTGTGTGGGAGGCCGTGGACCTTGCGTTACAAACGCGTGCGAAAACGGACAGTGCGTCCAATGCGCTCGCGGCTCTTCAACAAGAAACCGATGAGCGCTCTTTGAATCCGTTACCGGGCATTCAGTTACATTTGAGCATGCGTGTCCTCGAAGAAGACCGGAAGTTCGTGGAAGACAACATGTTTGCAGAAACTCGCGAAAAAGACAAGTTTTGGATGCGAAATTTTGGAGCCGGAAGTACTCTGTTAACGCTGGAGTATGGGTGGGAACGGGGCATCTTCGACACCCTGATGCATGACGAAAAGGAAACACCCGAAGGTGTGGTGCACCACACCGGGTGCATATCCAAAGCAGATCTCGGATCCTTGAATACTGCGATTGATGCTTTTCGCGACCGGGGCTCTGTCGCGGACTATCATCCAGGGTCTGGGAATCGCGTTCGCAACATTCTGCATCCCAGTCTGTTTCCGTACATCACAAAGGCGGAAACACCAAGTGAAAGAGAGACATACGCAGGACAGATGGAGGTCAAACCAGGGACCATTCGCACTCCTGAGCGAGAACACGGAGCAGAAAACGACGATTTTGGCCGCGTCTATCGAAGGTCGCGATACCAGTGGATGCCCTCTGAAGTGCATGTAGACGACGACGGAGTGCCAAAGTTTGCCTCCCCTGTGAATGGAGTGGATCCCCAGCGCGATGCTGACGTACAGCGCTGTCTAGAGTCGGTGCTGGCCCTGGCGATTCCAGCGTGGGAGCATGTTCTTGGATACACGAAATCGATGCACTGGACCGACTATCAGACGGCACCTGGCAGCTGGCAGTTGCGTGGGAACCATGAGCTCGTCAGTGAACCTGTATCCTTGCGTGGCAAGCGGCTGCAAGTCATCCCCAAGATCGCAGACATTCAGTTGAAGGAACGCGATGACATTCACGAAGGGGTCTGGCACGTGGAAGGCCTTTCACACGAACGAATTGTTGCCACTGCGCTTGCGTATCTGCGAAAAGATGAAAAGATGCAAGATGGATCTTTGCTGTTTCGGCGCTCATTCACCACCGACGAGACAAGTTTCGTGGCATGGAGCAGTCGGCAAGACGAAGCTGCCACATCACCACTGCTGTCTGCAGGCCTCATTCCGCTGGGCAAGCTCACTCCAAATGCAGGTGACCTCGTTGCATTTCCCAACAGCCATCAGCACAAACTGGAGCCCATCTTTACGAGTGCGAGCAAATGGGAAGCCAGTGCAAATACCAGTGGCCTTACACGAACTGTCACTCGACGGGTTGTAGCATTCTTCCTTGTTGACCCGTCCAATCCGATTGTCTCCACCGCAGACGTTGTGCACTTGCCGGACACTATGCTGAGCTACGAAGCAAGGTGTCGGATTCGCCTCGCGATGATGGCGGAGCGATCTGCTGCAAAGAAGGACCTGAACGAGGAACTTTCGCACAATTTTAACTTTTGCGAGCATTGACAAGGAGTAAACAATCCAGAGGATGGTGGAAGGTAAATTTAATCATTCGTCGGATCCTGTTTTGTCTCTGCATACGTAGCCATATCGCCACTCTCTGAATACAGCACCCGAGCGTTCTCGTGGGCGCTGAATGTGCGCAAACAGTCGCTCCTTTGTATAAATGTAATGTTTGATAATTCGCTCAAAATCGTTTCATCGGACTCCTCATTCTCAATCTTGCATGCTCTGCGTAATCGCAAGCCTTGGCTGTACAAAACATCAATAGAGTAGGAACAATCATCTTTTTAATCAATCAATCCGATGAAAGGCCTGAATGTTTCTCTGATGTACCTGCGTAATCTCAGGCGTCTGATTTTCAGCTTTGGTCAGAGTAACACCGACCAACATGTGTGAACGTGAGCTCCTACAAGCGTAGAGTCGTTGAGCAGAGCAATCTCTTACATCAAGCGCTTCTTGTAATTCAAATGGAATTCACGCATGTAGAAAAGAAACATGCACGAAGCATGCTTGGAGTCGTCAACTGCGCCTCGGTCGGGGTCTGGATCTGCGTCCGGGGATCTAGTAGCTGCATTCGTTCCTCTGGAGTCGGCACAGCGGTTCCTGCGAAGTATTTACAAATGAATCTTGCAAACAATTGGTGCTTACCGCAAAAAGATCTCCATATCTTGATCTGCCACATCCATTTCTAAATTCGTTCTTCCGTGAATATTACTTTTTATCAAGGTTCAAGAGGAACAGCAAGATGCTGATTCCCGAAACGCAAGCACCAAAGAATTCGCATGGACCGTAGATCTCCAGAAACTTCGAACCCGTCGATTTTTCTCACGGACTTTGTCTTGCGTGATCTTCCACCTCTCTCCCCAGGAACTCGAATAGTTTATGCATCAACGTTTCTGTTTTTTTCTGTTTTTTCTCAGCGCAGACAACTACGTAGTGCTCAGACATAACGACAGGACGAACGAGAATATGAAATGATGCCGGCGTTAGCTTCCGACTTTTCCGTTGTTGCAATCTCTAGCACTCCAGGTAGTGTTAGAAACAATGAAAATGTAACTCCAGTGTCCATTTCGGCTGGACAGTTGATCATAGATGCTCTTTCGCATTCGCTTGGCATCACCGAGTACTCCTCTACTGATGGCATCTTTCTATGCAAGCACTCGTGTTCCGAGTCTATTCTTCGTTCGCTGAATGAAGCTTCTGCTCTGCTGTGCCGACACTTTGAGATTATTTCGGAAGGCAACCGGATGTCTTTGGAATCATGCAAACTTCAAGGCCTTGCTATCGATGCCGTGCAAATCCCGTCGCTGTTTGTGCCTGCTGCTGCCGACGGTTGGCTATACGTTTATACCAATGTGGACCCTCGAAAGAAAGAAGCCAAGAAAGCATTAGAGCGGTCGCAGATTGAAGATGCGCTGCAGCGGCTTGCGCCTTTTCTCGTTGAGGCTCATCCTTGTTTTTCTCCCAATCTGCCTTCCTTGCCTCCTGTGCTGCAATTTTTGCTCACGATCAGAGATGGGTTGCAGTTAACCGCCGCCAGCGGAAATGCCGCGTACATGGCACGTCTTTTCTCCTGTGACAAGATGCTGGAATTGACTCAATACATGCGTGACAGTGGCCAGTTCATTTTATTCGGTGACGGTGATGATGAACCACTTGTGTTTCCCGAGATAATTCAACAGGATTGCGTAGCCATTGGTGGTGATTATGACTCACCAGTATTCTTGTTGAATACTCGTAAAGGAGACATTGGAGAAGGATCTGTTTTGTGGTGGGACTTGTCATGTTGTGAAGTGTATTATGTTGCGCCGAATTTGGGATCCTTTCTTCAGAGTGCGGTGCCTCATTTGGAGAGGTTGGCTAGCAAGGAAGATTCAAAATGTTTCATTCTTTATTATTTAATGCGCGACTGCTGAATCGTCTGTCGTCCATGTTTTTGTTTTCTTTGCTGTCATGGTTCGAAAGTGTCTTCAACAGTAATGCTGCTTCTCGACAATGAATGAGTTGTTCATCTGTACCTTACGACGAAGGCACCTCGAATGCACGGAGTTCAGTCAGTCGGCAGAGAACTCCGAGTGGTAGTGACATACTGTGTTCATGCTTTTGCATAAACGATGCGCCACCCCGGTAATTGGCCGGCCGAATGGAATCGTGTTGTTTCGGACCACAAAACAAGGAATGAATAAGCGCTGATGAACATACGGCGTTGAAAACAAGGAAAACGACTATATGGGGTCATGCTTCCCACCACGCAGAAGCTCTAACTCGGAAGGGCCGTGAATTTGTTAACCCTGGAAGACATTTTGCCGCCGCAATCCGCATCAACGGACAGTTGCAGCAGCCAAATGCACACCCATCCATCGCGCTGTTCAGACAAGATGCTTCTTCCATCGCCTTTTCTTCTTTATAACATCTTCGTTCCAGTTATTCTTTTCTTAAAGTTGTTGTCGGTACTCCATGACGATACACGTCCATAATGATGTATGGTCGTGGATTATTCTTGAGCTGCATGCCATGGCCCTTGCAGATGTGTGCTCTGCTGAGGGGCAACCCCACATAGTCTCGTTTCCGATATATCGACTTCCAACAATCCTGCTGCTTGTGGGTTGACGATTCTGCATGCAGACTATTGTCGTGCCGATCGTCCTCACGAGTGTTTCAGTGCGACTTGGCGCGTGCGCAATCTCGTCGACATCGACCACATTTCATTTTCCGGAGATCACAGCCACCAGCTTGGCGAAGATCCATTCTTCGGGATCGTGAACGTGCTTTTTATCGAATACAAACACAAGGGCGATGTGAAACAAGTCTTGATTCCAGAGGGCACCGCAATGACTATTCCTGCATAAAATCTGTTTTTTTTTTTTGACGCATGTTTAGTTTGTAAAGGCAGCGACCAATGCGATTTTGAATTTTGTTACTGCAGATGACAGTGAAACACGACCAAGTGCTCATACTTTGCGGAACTTTGTCTTCCGGATTCAGATCCTGGAGGAATTCGATCATGGGGGATCAAAAGACTGCATATCGAGCAGGTCACGTTGCATCGGGTCGCCCAATGCGGATGCTGATCGCATCTGCGGCGAGTAAAGACCTGTTTTCGGTCGTTCGGATAATTTTTTGCTTGTTTGTGTAAGCAATGTGAGCGGAGTGCTCGTGCATGAGCTGGAAGACAATTTGCCGCAATACGTCTTGTGAACGGCGGTGCATAAGGTAAGGTCGGACCGTTTTGACAAGGGAATTTTCACCGGAGCGGGTTTACTTTGAAGATTTTCGGAGCTGCTGTTGTCCATTTCGAAGGCGTTCAGACACGGTTGATTTCTTCTAGATGTTGCCATTTTTTCACATTTGAATCTTTGAACCAGAACATATGGTTCGTGAGTTGAAGCATGCGATGCTGGATACCAATGGGGACTATCGCAAGTACAGAACAAACCCAAAGTTCCGCGGCGGCTGGTTCCTCGATTGTTTCAATCCCATCGAGTACTATGAGTACGCCAAAAGCGGGCAACTAGCTCTTTATGCCGCTGTTCAGCTGGCGGTCCTGATTCTTCTGTACGTGTTCTTCTTCTCGACCATTTCCACAGATTCGTGGTACGGCATGGCGTTCTTTATTGCAGTCATTCTTCGACTGATTGTGAACCTGACCACGTACAATCCGCTCCACATCTTGTTTCGCAGATGGCGACTCTTGCAGTATGCGGGTCCGATGGTGACCCCCGAGAATTACATGGCACAAGAATTTCAAGTCGCGATATTCGAACGGTACTCGCGCTGGATTGACTGGTTCTGGATCATTCTCTCCAAGAGCAAGCTGCTGCGAGTGCTGTACACTCTGTGGATGCTGTTCTTCTTCGTCGTCACCGGGATGAGCATTATTCTTGGAATGACGGAGAAGTCCGACAACCTCAAGTTCCTGTGGCTCATTCTGCCGGTGGCGGATTTCGTCATCTCGTCGCTCCGTCTGGGAAGCGCGGGAGCTGTGGAGCGCAACGAAGAACCATTTGACCTTCTTGGAGAGTACTCTGTATCCAAAACGGTGCAGATCTCGAGCAACTCCACCCTGACAACCACATACACTGATGCTCAAGTCTACTTTCTCGATTCGGTGACATTGTACAATCCAAATGGTGGGAACACGCGTCTCGGAAGTTCAGACGCCCAAGTATCTGACACTGCCGGCATCGAAATGCATCCGCCACCGCATTCACAAGGAACTGGAGCCTCCTCTGCATGGTAGACAGTAAATTGTGTCCTTTTTCTTGCCCACAGCCATTAGAAAATATGAAGGTAATAAGTGGATTGCCGTCTGAAATGGGCCATATTGCAACCCTCAGTCATTGTATGTTTTCCCAAAAGACAAATCGCGCTTTTCCGAACGTTAGGCGGACTTGTGCGAATCGGCTAAATAAGTGTTCTTCGATTCTTGTAGAGCTTACCACTTCAGTATACAAGTGGTCGCTTACAAAACTGATGCTCACTATATGAGACTTTTCTGAGACAGTCCCTCAACTCATGACTCAAAGGATCAAGTTCGGGTGATCTTCTTGTCCTCTGAGATTTTCAAAAAACCAGCTTTCTCGCTATCTCCTGCCAAAGAGTTCGAAAACTGTGACAAGCTGAGAGTTTCGCAAGAGAGAGAAGCAGACGGTCAGTTACATGCAAGCTGGTTAGTGTGACTGCGCAATGACGATCCATCGGTTGATACATCATATAGTAATAGTAACAGGAAAAGTTCTACCTCTGAGTCTCTCATCCTTTATCTTTGGAAGCAAGTTTTCCTGACTGCCCATTCTCTTTCTCTAGCGACTCTGGTTCAAGAATGGATCGAATGGTGCCTTTCCTGTCGTTCCCATGGGTGAACTAATGCACCCCCGAAGGAACTGAAAGAAATAAAAAATTTGATTTTTCTTTTCAAATGAAGAAATACATTCGGCTAAAAAGCCCCCGAAATTCAAATTTCCCGAGACTCCTAAGAGCTCGGGTCTTTGCACGAAAGCGGAACACCCTCGTCCATGTCTTGGAATTTCCGCAAGGAAACACGTCTTCTTTGCGACCTGTCTCTCACGAGTTTTCCCTGTTCGATACGTCAGGTTCGTTTATTTCCAATGCCGCCGCCTTCAAGTCGATATCCTCGGGCATCCGACTTTCCGCTCGAAATCAGTCTTTCCGAGTATGTCTCCAGTCTCAGCAGCGGCACGGATTATTTGGAGAAAGTGTGTGTCGAGGCTTTTTGTGCAGTTGGAAAGCACGGTTCCGTGGCAGCAGCACTGCAAGCAATCGTGGAAGCAGACAAGGATCCGCAAGCAGCAATCATGAACTTCGTCACACGGCACATTCTGGAGAACATCCCATCCATTGCAAATGGTCCTGGAGACGCGTACACGCATCTGGAAGATGCAAAAGGTGGTCCTCTGCTGTCAGCGCTGTTGAAAGGATATGAAGATGCCAGGCACGACGATTTCGACTTTGATTACGAACGAGAGGAAGATGAAGATGGAAACTCATCGGCGGCCACCGTGCTCGATGCACCTGAGGGCGTTGCCCATGTTGCCCATGCGCTTAATACCGCTGAGCTGGATTTCATGAATGCGGCTGTGAATCGATACAAAAACGCACAGCCTTCTGCGGACTATCATCCCGGTTCGAGCCGGCGTGTCCGAGACATTTTGCACCCCTCTATGCATCCCTACATTGCACCGTCCAACACGGACGAGGAGAAAGCAGCAATTGACACGGATTTGAACCGGAATGATGCGGGTCACAAATTTGCAAATTTGAAGAACATCAAGTCGGGATTTGTTCCGAACATCCTGTACGACGCCGAAAAGCAAGGATACATCTCCCGTACGCTGTATTTGCACTCGGCCATTCAAGATGAGTTTGCACGCACGTGGAGAGGTTCTCGGTATCAGTGGATGCCCACGGATGTGTCGATCACCAAGGCTGGAAAAGCTCGTTTTTTAGGACCGTTGAATGCTCTGGATGCCGAGATTGACCAGGATGTTATCCAACACTTTGAAACCATTCTGTCGAAAATGGTTCCGTTGTGGGAGTATGTCCTTGGATACACGGCGGCTGCGCAATGGGATCAGTACGTGAACAACCAGGAGGAAGATGTAGGCGTTCTCGTGGTAGAGCCAGTGAGTCTCCGCGGACGGACCATCCAGGTTATCCCCAAAATTGCGGATATCGAGATCAAGCCCGGCGGTGGTCCAGAGTTCCATGAAGGTGTGTGGCATGTAGAAGGCCTCTCTCATGAGCACATTGTGTCCACTGGCATCGCCTACCTCCAGATCGACGATGGCATTCTTGGTGGCCGCCTGCGATTCCGCAGACCGTTTCTGCCAGGCGAGATTGCAGAACTGAAGGATAGTATTCCACAAGAGTTCGGCAAGCTTTCACCGGCGATTGTCGCAGGCATCCTACGTCTTGGCTCCATTGAGCCGGCTCCAGGCGACATTGTGGTCTTTCCGAATAGCCATCAGCACAAACTCGAACGCATCACGGCACACCGGACATTGGCATCATCCTCTCGATCTCGATCACGCGCAAGGCAACCGGTGGATCACTTGGTGCGCCGAATTGTGTGTTTCTTCCTGGTGAATCCAGAAGAGCGCATCGTCTCCACTTCAGACGTCGAAGTTCTTCCGAGCCAGGTTCTTGACTATGAGACCGCTTGCCGCGTTCGAGAAGCAATGATGAAGGAGCGTGCTATGCTCAAAAAAGATCTCAATCGGGATTTCTACCACAACTATAACTTTTGTGAGCATTAATTTGTTTTTGGTCTTGTGGTTGTTGTTGTTTTGTTTTCCGAGGTTTAATATGTGTGTTTTTCTGATTCGTAAAAGGCAGTCATGATAGCAGTATTTCCAGTCTCTCAACTTGCTGCAGTGGTAACTGCTGGTAGCCGATAGCTGCACCGCCAGCGTTTGCGTGTTTTCCAGAAGAATACCGCGGTTGAGTGTTGGTCTCTGCTGTTCCGACGCTCATTTAGCCTCGATGAAACGAGTTTCGTGGCGTGGAGCACTCCGCAAGACAAAAGAGTGGTATCTCCGTTGCTTTTCCGCAGGGCTCATTCCGATGGGAAAGCTCACTCCGGATGCAGGCGACCTTGTTGCATTTCCCACCCGCCATCAACACAAACTGCAGCTCATCTTTACCAATACAAATGCAGACTTTGGAGCGCCGACAACGAGTCATCCACGAACCGTCGTCACTCGGCGGGTTGTGGCGTTTTTCCTTGTTGACCCGTCCAATCCGATTGTTTCCACGGCAGACGCTGTGCACATGCCTCCCACCGTGTGGAACTATCAAGCAAGGTGCCGAATACGCCTTGCCGTGATGGCGGAGCGGTCTGCCGCGAAGAAGGATTGAACGAGGAGCTGTGGCACAACTTTAATTTTTGCGAGCATTAATCTTCTGGTCTGGTGTTTTTTCCCGTCAGAAAAGCTCACTGACGATGCAGGATACGAAATTATTATTCACAAAAATATCGCAACTCCCGACTTCGTCTCCTGAACGTTCTCAAATAATGAGTGTAAACACATCTATGACGTTTTGATTTTCTGTGTGATTCCGACGGAAAAGTAAAAAGTAAATCAATGGTATTCACATTTGATCACCGAGAGAAAAGACATCACTGGATCTAAGTGGATCCTGTATGAATCGGATAAGTCTGCATGCGGCTAGCGAAGTCAGAGATCATGTCGTAGAAGCTATCAAAGACATCGTCATCGTCCAGCTCTTCCATCCCTCCGTCGCCGGTGGCGGCTCGAAGCGGTAAGAGATATCCGTGGCAATACACGATGTCAAAGTGCACATGAACACTCATGCGATCCAGGGGCAATACTTCAACGTTCCCGGCATCGATCTCTTTTTCCAAACGCTCACGAGTCCACGAACTTGCGCCGCTGACTGTGCTTCTCGACGCTTCTTGTGCCTCTCCTTGTTTCCTTCCCCTTCTGAGATTGGTATCCACCATTTGATCAAAGGGATAATCGAACTGACGATTCTGCAAGTACAACTTCAGACCTTCTCTTCGCGCAGCGCTCTCTGCTTCGTTAGCGTACCAGCGGTCCTCATCATTATCACCATCATGCAGTACCCACGCGTCCCAGTCATTGTCTTCGCGAGGATATTCTTCCAGAAACTCAGCGTACTCCTTGAACGCCGTCTTGTTTTCTTGCTTTGCTTCCACCAAGATGACTTGGCCTCTATCGCTGCCTCCCGAGTAGATGCCCCAATAACGTAGCGCTGTTGCTCGGGGAAGATCTCGACTGACTGGTCTGCCTGTGATTTGTGTCGAGACACGAAAAGATGCATAGCCGTCTGGAAACACTGGCAACCCCCGCGAAACCCTCTGCTCTGCCTTTTTGATATAGGCCTCTACGAGCTGCGACACGGTGATTGCAGCGCTGCTTGCCTTCGAAGTGGACCTTGTTCGAATTCTACTGGAAGTTGCGGGCTGATCAAATCGTGTCTCCCACGGGGTATCACGGAAGAGCGCCTCGAAATGACCAAAGATCTTATGAGCATTTGCCTTCCGCTCTTCTTCATTCTGGATGACATCGTCGTTCTGTCCGTCCGGCAGATGGAGGAATGGTGGAGGAAACCAGATGGAAATTTGCAGGCTCAGATGATCCAATTGTTCCCATGCAAGACTCATGAAAGCAGCATCAGCATCATCATCCAAAGGTCCTGGGACCAATGGAACGTGGTCCACCGAGTCCCACTTCTCTGTCCACAATTGCTCTCTTTTGAAATCAAAGTCTACTCTCGTCATTGCAAAGTGTCGAAACACTGCATTTCGGACGCGGGTTTCAATTCCTTGTGCAGGCCATGCATCTTCCATTTGAGAGGACTGGTTCAGAAGGACCATGTACTGCGATTCTCCCGCAGTCAGCATCTCATCAGCCCATACACAATACTCTTTTAAAGCTACTTCATTTTGCGCATTTGCCTCTATAACAACCACATTCATAAAGCATGATGTTGTGCTCGTGACGGAATCCGTAAGGTTCTTGATTCTCAACGGAGTGCTTTCTGCGCTCTCGGCATCTCCATCCATGTCATCATCGTCTTCACCTTCTTCTACAGTAGGATTCCCCCATTCGTGATCCTGAACATAGGATTGCAGGAAACTCATCACTGCCCAGTAACACATATCATCGGCAGCTGCGGATTGTCGAGGTTGTCCCAGAAGACGAATCTGCAGTTCAAATTTGTTGGAGTTTATCACCTCCACTTCATTTTCTTGATGAACTTCGGAGGCCGGCAACACGCTTCTTGAAATTCCTGAAGGATCGTCATTACCATCTGAGCCTGAGTGTGCTGCTAGCATTTTCATGTTTGAGATCGAGGCACTCGCTGTTTCTGCAGAATGCTCCAAAGCAACATTCGGCTTCTTGCAATCTTCGCTAGAGGATCGCAATCGTCCCATGTTCTGATTTGCGATGTGCTGGAGACTCGGAAACAACAAGACACAGCGTAGTGTGGTACACAGACTTCGGGAAAAGGAGGACTTTAGAGCACGAGTCGATTGCACTAACAGATATGAGTGACGGCAGGCCGCAAGCATACTGCACGGGACCAGAATGCTGATTCCCAGAAAACACTCATAAACAAACGTCCAATAGGAAGCTTGGGTTGAAGTGGTGGTCTGAAGAAGAAGATTTGCAATCAAATCCCCATGCCAGCATCAAATGATGCAGTGTTCGTCTTTTTCGTAAGCCCTGTTGATTCAATTGAAATTGCAATGTGGTGTCTTGCAGTAACTTTAAATCGAATTGCATCTCATTCTCACCGCAACTGTGCCGATTTTTCGCCAATCGAAGAGCAAAAACAATAAGAAGGACGGATTATAGTTTGTTCCTGTTTCAGTTTTTTTAAATTCTTCGATGAACAGGCTCTTGTCAGCATCCCACAATGTTTAGGATTCGTTGCTGTGGGCAGCGTCTTTTGACGGGTTGACAGTGTCTTCATCCTCCTTTTGTTCATCCTGACGTTCATTTCGTAGGTGAACCAAGTGTCAGGAGACACAACACCGAAGCTAGTGGATTCCGTACTGTTTTTCGTGGTAGATGGATTACCTGCCTTGTCGGGCGATACTCCGAGCCCCATTATCGGTGATCAGTACCAGTTCCCAGTTTTGCAGCGCTTGTGAACGCCGGGTGCATACCTACTGCTCACGTGTCCACGATTGTGGGATACATCTTTCTTTGGACTGCGAAAGACATCTGTGGCATCTATGTGAGATTCCCCGTCAAGATCCTGTGATCATGATGGTGATTTATGAAAATTCAATTTTTGGTAAGCGGCATATTTTTTTTAATGCAAATGGTACTCTTTCTCTTCTGCCATTTCTCCCTTTCATTTCCGATCTGGTATTAATCACCGATCTTCCGCAATAACGGAATCAGTCTCTCCGTTTGCCGAAGTCACTAATCCTACAATCGCTTTCTGATCCGAGATTCAGTCGATCTTCGATACTTTCCCCGGAAGCTCTCTTCGCGTTGTTGAATGGTGACGCAGAAGAACCAGACGTTTGGGGCGACTCCCGTGAAGAACTGGCGCATTGAAACGTATCTGGGCGACGTGGGATCTGGCAAGGGACGGGCACCGATGGCATGTAAACTGGATGCTGCTCCGTACGCGAATTTGGGCGCCGGTGAGGAAGTTCTGCTATCTGTGCGCAATATTCTCTCAGTCTCTGATCTGGAGAACATGCGGGACTCTGATTGGGATACCAGCAATCACGGGGTCCAGAACGAGCACTGCGGGAATAAGCATGCTGTCCAGAAACTGTACCACCTTGCAGAGGTATGCTTTGGCGAAATAACAGAGGCCCAGAAGGATACAGAGCAACCGCTGGCATGCGCACGAACACTTGATTCATCCTGTTGAGAGATGGAAGTGAAACGGATCTGAAAGGGTTAGGAACCAACTGCGAATGCGTAGTTGCCGATGAACTGAAAGCATCTTGTAAAGTGAGAGTTCGGTTAAATTGAACAACGGCACCATGGGCAGTGTCAACGTCACTGCGACTTCTCCAGGGGTGCACGGGCAATGGAGTAGCAACGAACAAGTTATCCTCTTGTGGCAGATGTCCTGCGGAAAGGTTCTGATGGAGGAATTTGCGCTGGTTTGGATCCAAAATATAATGCTGCGACTGCAACACAGTGCGATATTCCAGGCTACGTCCTCCAGGAATCGGGCCTGTCAAGACATTCCCGGAAGGTGAAAGAAAAAGGGAAGAAGGCATCGTGGATACGGTAGATTCATTTCCTGCGCGACGAGACGAACCGGCTTTGGTGTTTGCAGCATGGCCCAATTGCATATATTCATATGAAGGCGCCAAACTGCACAAGGCAGATGAAGGTCCGCTGCGGTGCTGTTCCAAAGTCCTCACAGTCGAATCCACATCCCACGCCTGTGGATTGAAAGGGGATTCTGGATATTCGTTAGACTGGGCATTGCTCGGAATATCAAGAAATGCACTCTGGGAAGGACCAGCAGTGCTAACAGTCCGTGGAAGCTCCGGAGACATTCCAGCATTTTCCAGAGTACATGGTCGATGGTAATGCCAGATTCGCTTCCAATTTTCGAAGGCGCTTGATTTGTCTTTCATTTCGACAACAGTCCTTTCATGAAAGAGTATTTTAGTTTTCCAAGGTCTACCACGTTTTTTGTCGGTATACACACACTCATTGCGTGTTTGCACACATCGCCGACAAGGAGGGCCTGACCGATCGCACTTCGTGTGAACGTTTCGGCAAGAAATACAAGAACTTGGATGAAGATGTGGGCCAGGTTGAAGATTTTCCATGGTCACGAACTGCTTAAGCAGAAAAACTGAAAACTCCTTAAACAATTGATCTGGAAGACAATATGAAAATATGCGAGTCTGCCATAACGCGTCTCTCATATCTGACCGGACCTTGACGTGAACTGGTTGTTTTTGGAGTTTCGTGAAAGTGTGGCATATCGGAGGGAATGGTTTTTACAGTCCTGTTGTCACACCAGTCAATTTGCTCTACCACGGAGTCTCGGGTATTTCCTAAAAAGGCGGCCTATCGCGGAACATCCGACATTGACTTCATTATGTAGGAACATGAAAAGAGCAGTACGATGCACTTAAAAAAGACCTCTTAAACACGAAAAGGAGTATCCAGAATGGAGCTAAACATGGCCAATGCGTCTTGTTCATCATGCACCGGCAAACATGTCATGCAAAAAGGAATTCAGGTGACTGGTAAAAAAAAATACAGCCCTTTGGGAATGTAATTTATCTGCATTCTGGTTTCTGACACGGTTTTTGTTGGGTTGTCTACAATTGCGGATCCAAAAAATTACATGCATCTTTTTTAGTATCGGCACGATCCATTCGCTCGGAAATACCTTTCTAGGATTCGTGTTGCCTCACTTCTTCAAGATCGCTGACCGTTGGGTTCATTGTTCTATTTGTCCTGTTTCGACGAGTTGAAATGGAGCGTAAGGAAGCGTTTGCCCTGTTTGATCTTGTCCCGAAATCGACTGTGCGCAATCTTGTTAATTCAGTCACGGAAACCGCTTGTCTGTGGGGTGCTCATGGATCCGACAGCCTGCCTTCATCCTCCGGATTCACCGGAGTGTCTTCGAACTCGTCTGCGGTCCAGTCCATGACGAAGGCTCCAACGCTGCGGCTGTTGATCGTGGCAATTGCGTGTTTCTTTTTCCTGTATACTGTGGGCATGTTGGGCTTTTTCTTTGTGAATTATTCCATTTACATGCAAGTGCAGTACGATCCTGCGGAGATTAACTGGTCTGGCCAGCTGTCTGCGCTGTGTTCGCGTGTTCTTACTGTTTCTCGCCAGTGGGATGCGAGCCTCATGTTGCAGCGGGACAACTCAGAAATGCTGAGTACCCTGCGTTCTCAACTCGATCAACTTTCTTCCGCTTACAAGTCGATTCGTTTCGGAGACGCATCAAAGCACTTGCCGGGGATCACTGCGGATCGAACGACATTCATGAGCATCCTCTTTGATCGTACGTGCAATTTGACAGGCTTGCAGTGTGCGGGAATGGATGCGACGCTTCTGTCGTTCATTGATGAACTGTCGAACTATGCGCAGATGCGAGCCGCCGACATTTCCGCAACAACGTGGACCAGTGCATCACTGCGTGTTCAGAATGCCGCTGTCATCTATGAGCGCTGGCTCCGCTTGCAGCTCGACGGTTTTCTCAATCACATGACCACTGAGAATAAGTCCATTCTTGCAGATGCTCTGACCACGCTCATTGCGGTCTACTGTTCGGCGACGCTGCTGGTGGGGCTAGTGTTTATCATTTGCGTGTGGCCGTTGGTTTTGGAGATGAAAGACCAGCGCAAGAGAATGGATGTCTTGCTGCTCATGCTGCCGACCAAAGTCATATACACCAACGACTCGCTTTGCAGCTATTTGATCGATGGGGAGGACTTGCTCAAGATGCTAAAGCAAAACAGCGAGACGACTTCGGACTACGGCGCCACTGGCAACTCCAAGGCGGCGTCTTCCTCGCTTGTTGCGCAAGCACTGTTTGAGAATTCAGTTTTCACTGGCGCCCCGGACGGAGTCATCCAGGTTTCTGCCAGCGGATACATTGTGAAAGTGAACAAGAGTCTGCTGACCATGACCGGCTATGACACGAAAACGTTGCTGGGCCAACCACTGTCATATTTGGTTCGCACGGAATCAGTTCTGGATCACGTCACAAAGAACCTTGCGGCTCCTCCAGGTGGTCAGTCAGTCATGACGTTCCCGATCGAAGAAGCAGTCATACAGCGAAGCCAGGCCCGCGAGCTGATCACAACTTCTTTGACATTGGTTGTCGCGTATCCTGGTACGAACAAGGCGCAGAATTCGAATGTAGGCGGCAAGGCAAGTGTCAAGATGGATGACCGATCGTGCATGATCTTCGTTCGCGACATTACAACTGAAAAACAAAAGTCCTCGCTCCTGGAAGAAGAAAAGAAACGGTCCGAGGGCCTCTTGACCAACATTCTTCCTCGTGCC
>VRVR01000064.1:74488-120855 GCA_009859145.1 Andalucia godoyi
GGCTTTGAATTTGAAGACCGCGGGTTTGTGAATGTGAAGGGAAAAGGCCAGCTGCAAGCGTACTTGCTGAATGGAAAGAAGAGCAAGGTGTAAGTTGGCGCGGTGAACGGAAAGTATGACAAAATAAATAGTCGATACCCTGCGATGGGACATTTTTACGGATTGTCAGAAACCTGGAAAACTTATGGTGGGGACGGTCCTTGGCAAATTGGTTGAGGCATTTAGATCAGCGGCTTCAAATATGAATTAAACCCTCGCTCCATGCAAGAGAAGTCTGTTCCAAAAAATCCTAAGCAGATGCTGTGCATTTTTCTTTCCTGTGAAAGGATTTGGTAATTAAGTCTACTGCAGAGTTTTCATCATGCAGAAGCTGTTCATAGCCTCCTGTGAGAAAGAACCGCTGCCTTTTTCTGGAAATGTTCTCAACTACGGCGTTCTGCTTGGTATTTCCCTCATTGTGAACGAATCTGGGGCACAGTCTTCAGTCATCGTGAATGTTTCCGACAATGTGAGGGATCACTTTAGATTTTCTGTCGAGCAGCTTCTCTATCAATCTTTGTCAGTTCTGGTTGACTCTGTGGAAATCTTTGAAGAAGGTCCGACAAAGGATCTGAGCTTGTTGCACTCTAAAACCCTTGCGTATGCTGGGGAGACTTCGAGGTTTGGTCCCATTTCTGTGTTCATCAATGAACCTAGTGTGTCCGTCGAAAACATGACTAAGAGGCAAGGCGACTCCTCGGATGAGCATTGCAGCGGAGGTCCGCTGAGGCATTTTCCTGGGTTTGCGTTTATGACAAAAGGAATTCTAGTTCTGGAACTGGACTGTGCCGAGGCCACTCGTTCTCCGCAGCGTGCTCCATCCCCATGGCCCTCAAATTCCCTTCAGTATGTGGAAATGTACAGACGTGGCATCACTACCATGAACGAACGGATGTCGTCTTGCAAAACTCTGCATGACGTGTGCACAGTTTTGGGAACGCAAGTCTTTGAATTTCTTGGCTGCGACCGTTGCATGGTTTATGAGTTTGATGTTTCCGACGAGTCCGGAGACGTTATTTGTGAATGGAAGCGCGATGGTGTCACCACTTCGTATGATGGCCTGCATTTTCCTGCTTCCGATATTCCACTTATTGCTCGATCGTTGTATGTAAGGAATCCCATTCGTTGCATCCCAGATGTGGACATTGGAAATTCCAGGATCTTGCCGACGTCTTCTGCGATAGATCTATCGAACAGCTTCCTACGCAGCGTCTCGCCAGTTCATGTTCAGTATTTGAAAAACATGAAAGTGTGCGCCTCCTTGTCTTTGAGCATTGTTGTTGAGGGGAGACTTTGGGGACTTGTTTCCTGTCACCATTATTCTCCCTTCTTTCCGCCGTTGCATGTTCGATCGATGTGCGAGTGTCTTTCCAAACTGGCGTCCACCACAATCTCCGAAAAAATTAGGCAGACAAAGGCTGCAACGTGGAACGCAGATCTTCAGTTGGTGCAGGCTGTTGTATCGAAGCTGATTTTCGACATTCACGACGAAAACCTGAATCCCACGCATGTCGGCCTGTCGCGGTGGTTGCAATGCGCGAGTCCAACGCTGATGACGCGCCTTCGTTCATCCTTGATGATCCTCAAAGTCGCTGGAACAGCTTTCGTTTCGGATCAGTGTCCGTCTGTTGATCCATTCCTGGAGTTGTGTTCGTGGTTGCGCTCACGATCTGCTCCGCAGCGGCAAACGCTATCTTCCTACCTGTCTCCAGTGACAGATATTATCCTTCCGTCTGTCCAAGTGATTGACTGTCTCAAAGAGGAATTCCCCTCCCAGCTTCCCTACGACTTGCTGTGTAAGATCGACGGCGGCGACGACGCAAACGTGGCGGGTGTCGTGTTTGTTCCGCTATCCCCAAACTGTGCTGATTTTCTTGCATTTTTCCGTCCTGAGAAGATTCGCACGATCAAGTGGCTTGGCAATCCTGCACAAAAGGAAGCGAACGAGAGCGGTTTGCTTTCTCCGAAGTTGTCGTTTGACTCGTATTTACAGACTATTGTGGGTAGGTCTGAGCGATGGAATTCAAGTGATGTCGACGTTTGCAGAATGGTCCAAGAAGGACTGTTTTCACGGATGCAAAACATTTCCGTGCAGTTGGAAGAAAGGAGAGCTGTGAAGAGTGAATATCAAAAACTAGCGGCTCTGGAAAGCGACAAACTACGCAGAGGGTTTTTGTCGCATCTGTCCCATCAGATGAGAACTCCGTTTAATAATGTTCTCGACACCCTTAATGATTTGGCACGAAAGGAAGATGTTTCGCAGGAAAGTATTCATCTTGCCTGTTCTTCTGCAACATCTGCATTAATGTTGATCGATAACTTGCTGGAACTCCTGCAGTTGGAAACTTCCGCCATGGACCTTGTGGAGCGTGAGGCGTCGCTTCCCGAACAGTTTGAGAAAGCCGCCAAAATTCTGCAGGTCGCAGCGGATCGTCGGGGCGTTCGGTTGTTCCTTTCCATACATCCGGACATTCCATCCGCAGCTATTTTTGACGTTGAGCGTCTGAATCAAGTGCTTATTAACATTCTTGGAAATGCCGTCAAATATACAGAACCGCGTGGCTCCGTATTTATGAACGTCGTTTTGCTGCGGCAGATCGATCCAAGTCTCGTCGAAAAGGACAATGAAGCAACAATAGTTGTGAGTGTTCGAGATGAAGGAATCGGAATGGGTCAAGATGTCTTGGATAATTTGTTCAATCCACTGTTTCCGAAGGAAGCTGCGGTTTCGAAGCGAAAATACGGCGGCTCCTGTCTAGGATTGACGCTGTGCAAACAGATTGTGGATCGCATGCGTGGTCGAATTGATGTGGACAGTTCTGTGGGTTCCGGCTCCGAATTCATTATTCGTCTTCCTTTGCGCCTACCGATGAATAGACCAATGCGATTGCTCCGCGATGACTACCTTGTTGTGTCCAGCAAGATTGGATGGCTTCGTGACAACTATCCAACAGTGCTGGTTCTTGCTGGCGCCTTCTTTGACACGATTGCATGGCTGTTGCGATTCTTTGGGTTTGACGTTATCCAGTGCACTGGACTTGCATCGCTGAAACACCGCCTTCAATTTGAACGAAAATACGTAATCTTCATTGAGGACGAAAGTTTGTATTTTGATTTGCCTTCCACTTCCGAGGCAACAGAGTGTTTGCTGCTTGTCAAGGAAGCCGCATTGCGAAACAGTCACATTATTCGAATTCGGTCTGAACATATGTCCAAAATTGTGGACCCCCAGTTCTCCGGTGCGTCGTCGTCATCCTCATCATCCGGTTTTTCTGATACTGTTACTCTTCCACCAAATACTCCACAATTATCACCATATTTGCGAGAGAGGAAGACCGACAGATACACAAGCCACGACGGTATTTCTTATTCCGAGGATCTTTTGCCTCTTGTCCAAGCCCGCTTTGACGAGTCTATTCTTCGGATTGATCTTGTTGCCGCAGAAATTTTCGAAAAGATTGGAGAGTTTTCTGACGTTTTGAAGTTGTGCAAAACATACACCATATTCAAACCGTTAACCTTGTTGTCCATCGAGGAGACACTGGTTGCTGTTCAAAAAGAGGGAATTCACAATCTGACGTTCTCTGTCAAGATAGGTTCAGCGAACGGATGGCACGATGAGCCTAGATCCGACCCGAGCACTGTCAGCGATGCAAAGAAATGTGCGCTCGTTGCCGAGGACAATCCTTTAAATGCTCGAGTGTTGGCAAAACATCTTTCAAGACTTGAATGGGACTATGATATCGCGTGTCATGGCGTCCAGGCAGTAGAGCATTTCCAAGCAAATCCACAAAAGTACAGTGTGGTGTTGATGGATTGCTTTATGCCGATATGGACGGCTTCGAAGCAACCGCGAAGATCCGGATGGAAGAGAAGTTAATATCGGAAACTCACCGAATTCCCATCATTGCTATCACTGCAGATGTTTTGTACGAAACCCGGAAAAAGTGTTTCGAGGTGGGAATGGATGACTTCTTGGGGAAGCCCGTTCATCGGGAATCGTTAGATGCTGTACTCAAGAAGCACAAGTTGAGGCTGTAGGGTGAATATTACGCAGCAGCAGATATTCGTAAACAGTGTACTTTCATTGATATAAGAGTGGTTCGTAAAGACTGCGGTTAAGGGACGTCGGTGAGTAACGTCCAGCACGAACGGACACTGATTGTAGGGCAATCTCGGCTGCCGTAAGTAACCTGCAGCACTTTTTGCTCTGAAAAAAAGATGTGCAACATTTTGTTTGCTCGTTGTGTGATTTAAGAACGTTCCAGACATTGCATTGCTAGGTTGACGTATCCCATTTGACTTTGGAATCTTCTGTATAGCATTTCACGTCCATGTCATCCAATACGTCTGACGGCGAACACAAGTCCGCCACACTGTCCTTCGAGGCTGGCGCCAGCCCCTTTTTGCGGTACCGTTTTCCGAGACAGTCTTCAGAGCTAGAGTCAGTTGTGCAGCAAGATGCATCATCACTCAATGCTTCTCTGTATTCCGACACTCCCATGATGATCGACCATTCCAGAAGGAATCATGCACCTGCGCAAGGTTGCAGTACCAGCGGTGGCGAAGAACTTGGTTTGGACTTTGCTGGAAATCAAGTATTATTTTCAAATATCTTTGCGTCGACTCGTTCTGCAGCCCACCTGCTTGGCGAGCTGCTCTCTACAGCACTCTGCGGGAATGACATTACATCCTCATGCTTGTACACTGCTGCTTTTGTAGCGAAATCAGCAGCTGTTTATTCTTTTATTTCTCTTTTGTTGGTGGCTTTTGTGTTGTACTTTTTCCGGTTTGTCTATGAAGAACTGGGAGATGCTCTTCCGCTGAATTGGGGTTCGTACACAATCTTCTTGAATACGTCGCAGAAGTGGCTTGCTTCCTTTGCTGGCAGTTGCTCGTTCCTTTCCTACGTGGCAACTGCCGTTGTAAGTGTGGCAACTGCGATTTCGTATGGGTCTGCACTGTGGGGTTCTGGTGTGGACGCTACTGCCCTTACAATCGCATTGCTTGCAGTTTTCTGCCTCTTGACGCTGCTAGGTCTGACAGAATCGGCGACCGTTGCAGTTGTGATTTTTGTCTTGCATGTCATTTCGTTGACCGCTCTGATTGTCGCTTGTTTTGTGTTCCTGTGCATGAACCCACATGTTATTCAGGAAAATTGGCGGAGCTCCGAGGCAGTTCCTTCTCAGTACAACGTCGTTGAAGGCATACTGATTGGGTTCGGCGCTGGTATGTTGGGCATCACAGGATTCGAAACAAGCTGCAACTTTCTTGAGGAGCAAAAGCCAGGGGTGTTCCCAAAGACTCTCCGCAACATGTGGATCTGTGTCCTGTTGTTCAATCCTCTCATATCGTTCTTCGCTTACGGAGTTCTGACGAACGATGAAGTTGCGAATGCATCTGGAGCCCTGCTTGCTGACATGGCACTCCGAGTGACTGGTGGGAACAGGATTTTCTTTGTCATCATTTGTGTCGATGCATTCTTGGTTCTTTGTGGAGCAGTTCTTACGGGCTACGTCGGCGTTGTTGGATTGCTAGGGCGTCTTGCGGAGGATCGCTGTATTCCAGTTGTCCTGGCTGCCAAGAATTCCCTAACTGTCACCCGTACCTTTTCTATTCTACTATTTTTCGGGATTTGCGCGTCCATGGTGTACATTGTAGGGGGAGTGGAAAATCTCGCGATCCTGGAAGGAGTCTACGCGGTTGCATTCCTGATGGTCATGACTCTTGTGGCCATCGGAAACATGCTTCTCAAGTACTGTCGCTCCTATATTCCGCGTTGTACAACGTGCTCTCTGCGCACGGCGGTTTTTGCTGCATGCTGCACCTCTGCAGCTCTGCTAATTAACGTCATTGTCGCTCCGTCTGTGTTATATTATTTCCTGATCTATCTGTCCTTCTGTGCCGTCTGTCTGTTTATCATGTTTCAGAGACTCCGTATGCTCAAGATCTTCCAGTTCATCTTGTGTTTAGCCTTGTCTCAGGTACGCTTATGGGGCTTGCATTTCGAAAATTGAGCGATGCCGAGTTCTCCGCATTTTGCAGTTCTGTAAATGCTTGGGTGAAGAGGGTGATGCATGACGTTTGCAGTCAGCCAATCGTTTTGTGCACTCGGGAGTCGGACGTGCAGTCTTGCCTAAAAATGTTGCAATACGTTCACGGAAATGAGCTGTGCGACCATGTAATTTTCGTTCACATGTTCTCCGCCGTTCCAAACGAATTCGTCACCGAAGCGCTATCTGAGGCCGACCAAATCGATAATGATGAAGTCGTACTCACAGATCCGTCCCCCATTCAATTTCAGTTATTAGAGCATGACCTCGAAATCGTGCAAGGGCTTCGCAGCACCGTGGATTTTCTGCAACTGTGGTATCCATCGTATCGTATGGACTTGGTACTTGTGAATAGCACGTTCACTCCACTTTCGTTAGAAGCAGTGTGTAAGCATTTATCGGTTTCAAAAAATTTTGCATTCATTTCTTGTCCAGGAAAGCATGCGAACAGTGCCGTTTCCATTGGGAAGTTTGCAGGCGTCAGGATCGTAGTATCCTGACCCCTGCTGTCTGTAACTTGAGCACGTACCGGCGTACCATTTTGAAGGAGATGTGGCAATTCCGGTCGGCGAGAACCAACGTTTGGTAGCGCGCTGCTATCGCCCTTGGTCAGTTGCAGACACAGGCTTTTTCAACGTCAGATTGGGCGATGGCAGGCAGCTCGTAAATAAAATGTTCAATCGTTCTCAAAAAAACAGAAAACTATCTCCGCTGACGTTTATTGGAAGCGCGCTTACTGATGCCCATTGTCAGTGAATAATGCTCGGCTTGCATGAAGTCCGGACCTAATTTAGAACGACAGAAAAAGAATCAACACACAAGGCCATCTTCTTGGAAACAATGACGTGGCCGATTGTCTCATTGCTGGAATTTCGCAGAATCAGTCGATCACGAAATCGTATTGGACGCGACAGCTTCAAAACCACTTCAACTTTCGGATTCTTCGACAAAGAACAGTAGCTCCCCGCGGATCACATCTCCCTCCGAGACTTCTACAAATGAAGGGACGGCTGGCAAAACAGAATTCATTGCTGCCCACAGCTCGGAAACACCCTTGTCTTCAAATGAGTCCACGTGGAAGACAGACGCGCTGAATCCAACAGCACGAAGATACTTTTTCAAATCGTCTTCGTCGTTGGAGGCCGGCATCCCGCTTCCCACTTTTGTCCAAACCACAATCAAATCCTTGATACCCGTTGAGCGTATCAGCTTCAGATACTCCTTCACCTCACCCAAGCGAAATCCAGAATGAAATTCGTCGCTTTTTTATGATACACACAGAATTCCACAAGAAATATCTGCAGCAGTCAGCGCTTGCAGGAACTCGCGAATGAACATTTTGTGTCCTGGCGTGTCAAACAACTCAATGCTAGGTCCTATTTCTGTGCGGCTCCATTCAAAAGTCTTGTTACGTGAACGTTCCTCTTCAAACGTATCCAGCAGCTGTCCAAGCCAGTTATTTGGAGACTCCAGCTTTCTCTTCTCTACCTCGTGAGCGTCGGTTGACCCGTAGTTGACTAGCAGTCTACCGCACAGCGTGCTTTTCCCATGATCAACGTGCCCCGTCAAAAGAAACCGCTTCATCGTTATTTAAATTAATTAAAATACGTCAAGCGTAATTCATCACGTAAAAATAAAGGCAGAAATGGCGAATGAAACGCGCGCAAGTTTTGGGTGAGCACAACATCGCACAAACATCGCACAACATCGCACAACACCCGCCAATTACGAACAATGCTTCCTGTGTGCATACAGCTGGAAAAAAAAGTGGCTTGTTATCCGAACTCTGCAAGACAAAATCACAACCCAGGAACGATCGTCTGCGCTAGGGTCGAGGAAAGGCAGGAATGAAGAAGCCCAGATAGGGCTGCATTCTTCGATGTGATTATGCACATGTGTTCGCTTTACCATGGAATAACAAAAAAAAAACGGACCTACCACATTTGGCAAACTCTAACATCTTGATCATCCAGCAAACGCACACGGGATGGCGAGCTTGCGCCATAAATAGGCAATCGAGGCTCCAGAGGCTGAACGTCCTGCATCTCGACGGTCTCGGTGGACACCCCTTCGGAAAAGTCTTCCCCAGCGAGTCTGCGAATCGGAAGCATCGGGTTTGCTCCTCCAGTCTTCTTCCACCCTCCCGATTTCGGTTGATTGTTTGCAATACTTTGGTTCCCATTGCGATCGGAGACACTCGACTTGACATCTACAATGGCACGAACAACTCGAATCTTCTTGTGGACATCAACGTAGACATCCGTCTCATCGACGATTTCTTCCGCAATAAGCTCTTCGAGCACGTCTTCAAGAGTCACGACACCAACCAAGTCATACGATTGAAAGACAAGCGCCATGTGCGAGCGACCCTGTTGGAACTTGTTCAGCAGCTGGTCAAGCGGCATGTGGGAAGGGACATGCAAAGGTTCCCGGAGAGGCAGCTGGCCGACAGTGATTCGCTTTGCAAGACCGTCATCTGAGAAGGCCAGTCCTGCAGATTTGATGAGCGTTTTCACAATCAATAACCCAATGACATTTTTCCTGTCACCCTTCTCATAAACTGGAATTCTTGAATGCGCCTTTTCGTACAATTCATCAAGGAAGGATGCATCAAAAACTCGATCAGCAGACGCCATGAATACAGAATCAAGCGGTGTCATGACCTGCAGCGCCGTCTTTTCGCGGAGTTCCAATGCACCGCGAATAATAGAAACTTCATCACCTGTTAATTTGTGTTCTTCCCCATGCATGCGAACAAGTTCTTTGAATTCTGCTCTTCGAAAGAATCCTGCATGCGACTTTCCAAGAATCAAATCAAGCAACTTGGAAATGGGCCAGGAAATAGGGAACGCAAGGGCCATGAGAAAACGGACGATAGGAGAGGCGTAAGCGCCAATGACAAGCCCGTATCGCGAGCAAACACCTTGCGGAATGACCTCGCCAAAGAGGAGAACAGCAGTGACCGATATTATGATGGCAAGGTATGATGGGACAATCCTGTCGAGTGCAAGCGGAAGTCCTTCCATTGCAACCGCATTCCACAACAGCAAAGTCACAAGCAGCAAATGCTCCTTTTCCACGAGCGGCAAAATTCTACCTGCAAAATATTTTTCTCTTTCCGACCCTACAGACACCAGAAGCCGCAAATTTAGCTTGTCAAGAGACAAGATACCGAGAGTCAGACCAGACATTAAGCCAGCGAAGCAAACAAGGAACATGCACAGGAATAGCAATGCCAGAAAAGAACCGGAACCCGGCTCGGCAACGCTCTCTTCGCAGCTTTCGCTCATGTAAACCTCCCAAGAAACGGCTGAAATTGGAGAAAGTACTATGATGTGTCCAATGAAATCTGATAAGTAACAACAAAATTGTTTTGTTATGAAAGAGTGACGTGGGATACTAAAAGATCAAGCAGAAGTATTTCGGCAAGCAGTACATTGAGAGAAAACTAATAAAAATAATTGCAGATTGACGATGCGGATTTCTCAGATTTCAAACCCTTCGCAGCGGCACCGACAAAAGATTTGAAAACGTGTACGAGCAAGAAATACCACCTACCGCTCCGAGTCAGCGCTACACTGCCATGAAGGGTGCGTTTTCAGATTTTCCAAATCCACATCTACTCGTTCATTCAAGTATTGACTTTTTTGTTCTGTTGCTTCTTTTTGCCATTTCATTGTATTCCCTAGGATCTTGCATATCCAGCAGTTTCGAAATCAGTACGTAATTCCGTTTGTCTCTTCCAAAATCAACTGCTTCCTCCGGAGTGCTCTGCCAGTGTCCGCCGTTGGGGGTTGGTGCAGCAGTATGACAAAAGTAAAGGCACTCCCTGCTCCCAGCAAGTTGAAACTCATTTTGCCATGAGCTGCTTTTTCAAACGGTAGCGCCATCAATATGTGTCCAGTAGAAACATCTTGTCGCGTTACCGACGTTATTTTCGACCTTGCAGCTGGCCCAACAACCGTTTGACGGCTGCTTGCAGAACATTACACGCTGAAGTCTTTCTTGACAAGATATTTGATCAGCTTGGAAAGCAGTTTACCACCGCGCATGATCAGATGAAACGCAGAGTCCTTGTCGTGCTGCCATAATCAGTACTTCTAGATTTCCAACACTTATTGTCTGAGCAACCACTGCATCAGGGAGCTTTGCAGGATTCCTCGCGTAGCAACTGCATCCTAGGCATGAATGGCTTCTCCGCGACCACCTTTCAAAGCATCGACAACCGACGGCACATAGTTCGTGTTGGACCCGATCTTGCGAAGACCGGCGTCGCTGACGACGTTACAAGAAAATAGTTGCTTTAATTTGAGCAAAAAAGGAAAATAGAAGCAGGGAAAAAGAAGAGAACATTTCTCATTGCGGAGCAGAAAGTTCAGCGGGAAAAAAATATCCGGAGAACAGATTTTGTTTCCTGTTTTTTTCGGGTCTTTTGGAGCTTCACGCATTGACAAACTGTCTATTGAAATGCGTCTCTGTTTTTTCGACTTTATTGGATTTGTGTTCTTCGGTTGACGAATTTCTTGACCAGCAATGCGTTTTGTGTTTTGTCTTGTGCTTTGCGCAACGATCGCTGCGGCAGTGTATGCAAGCCCTTGTGCCACTTGTGGAGGGGCGGCGCATGCTGACATTGCCTCTTCTTGCGCAAAGTTTTCCGGCTGGTCGCAGCACTGTTGCCAGTGCATTGTGGAGCATGAGTCTGGGGGAAACTACCATGCGTGCAATGAAAATACGAATCAGTCGAAAGACGTGGGATTGTGGCAGGTGAACTCAGCAAACTGGAATGCCTGCAACGGTGGTTCGCCCCCATGTGAGATTGAGAACAACCTGAAGTGTGCCATTGATGTTTGGCACTGGGGCGGCGGAACCTGGAAATACTGGTCCACCTGCGGCGCGTGTGGATGCTGCGGGAGCGCATGATGATAAGATTTCCAGACCTCTCATTTGATGCCGAATTTGTAGTTTTTTCTTCTTCTTCTGGAGTTCTGTGTTGTTGAACATGAATAAACAAAGGAGAAGCAATTGCGTATCTCATGTATGTCGCATTTCAGCTCTTCTCATCGCGATGCTTCTTGCACATTTTCGACGACGGCGGCGGAAGCCGAAGCAACTGAATGGCCAAGAATCACTTGCAAAAGGCCAGCTGGAAGATACTGACATCCTCCTGATGCCTTTGAGAACTCCCAATTGCCCAAAAGTCCTTCCAATTGTCTGCTGCATGTCACCCCAGTAAATTATTAAGAAAGTGATTCATCCCATTCCATACAGTTGGAGAAGAGCCAGAATGTGTTTGTTGTCTTTCTGTGAATAAGAACCATTGTACAGTGAAAGGCATCCAGCTTCCGCTTTGAGCATTGTGTGCCATCAGCATATCCAATGTCAAGCAATGAACTAGAATGTGCAGTATGGAATCTGGAACACATCAGAATCGTCTCCAGGAATGCCTTAAGCTGTCTTCAAAAGACACTCCTTGCTTTTCAGTCATACATGTCAGGTACACCCAAATCATCTTCGAAATCGTCTTCGTCGGACGACATGTCCTTGCGCGCTCGTTTGCGCAGACCTGCCTGCTTTTTGGAAAACAGCGACGCAATGCGCTCCTTTGTGTTTCCAAGAGCTACGGTCTTTTCCGTTTTCGGCGGCTTGACAACCGGCGGCGCCTGCAGTGTCTTCAGTTTCCGCGGCACCTTTGCACCTTCCACAACAGTCTCGGGCATACGAGCTTTCCATTCCTGCATGAACCAGTCCAATTCGGGAATCCACATCTCTTCTGCGCTTCTAGACTCCAATGCACGACAGGCTTCTTCACTGGCAGAGGCTCGCACCCGCACCTCCGCCACCCGCACCGACGCGACATTGAGATCACGCAGCAGGTAGTCGAACGATCCATTCACCCTTGCAAGGCCTGCTGCTTCGAGGTCGGGCGACGGATCAAGCCCGTCGAGGTTCGCAAGCACGACCGTCTGCACCAAAGCACGATTCTCGACATACTGCACAATGCTTCGAAGTCGGACTGCTTCCAACCGTTTTTGCTCGAGGATCACCTGCTTGCGTCGGCGGTACAATTCCAGCCGAGCAGGCACGAAGGCACGAAGGATGTCGCATGGATGCGCGAACTTGCGAATTCGAAGGCCCTCCCCGTCCGTGGAAAACAAGTGGACATTCGAAAACGACACTTGCCCTTGCAGCCTCATCAGTTTGTATACATCGCGACTCATTAGATCCCTGACATCCTCGGAATTATGGAACTGGATGTGGAGACAAACGCGATTCTCCTCGCTCAGATTCTGTGCATCCTGAAATGGACCGACTTTGTTCTTCGAACTTCGGTCCACCATCCACTTCTGCAACTGCTCAAACATCGGCCGAACCCATGCATGAACAGGAAGCTCGGAAATCTGCAGCGTGCGCGGACCATCGCGCTTCACGCGACCAAAGTTTGCCCACGAACACGCTGCCCCTTCCACAGGAACGATCTCTCCCGTGAAGCCTGCATACCACGGTGTCCAACCGGTGCCGAAATGCTTCTCATACCGATCCATCTCACCTTCCACTGGGGCACCGGAATCGAGGAGGAAGGCTTTCAGGCGCTGGGCGAGATCACCAGGATGAAAATTCGGCACTTCCGTCGAAAACCCAGTCCCAATGCCGCGGGCACCATTCACAAGGATCATGGGCATGATGGGAAGCATGACCTTTGGCTCAACGTTTTGTCCTTCTTCTGAAAAGTACTCCAACAATGCCAGATCGTCGGTCGGAAACAGAATGTGCGCAATTGGATCCAGCCGCGTGAAAATGTACCGCGGCTTCGCAGCATCTTGACCGCCCATCAGTCGACTTCCAAACTGGCCAACCGGCACGAGCAAAGGAACGTTGTTGCTCCCCACAAACGACTGGGCCATGCCGATAATCGTTTCACCCAACGACGCCTCTCCGTGGTGATACTTGGTTTGCCGAACGACCATGCCAATCAATTCCGACACGCGCATGTCCTCTCCATCGCCATCGTGTCGCAACAGCGTGTACAGCACCTTGCGCTGTGCAGGAGTCAGTCCGTCCAGCACATTCGGAATCGACCGAATGCAATCGTACAAACTCGAGGACACCATCTCCTTTTGTAAGAAATGGTCCATTGTGATCGTTTCGGCAGCAATCTCGGAGATGCTGACATCGAGCAGGGCAGCATCGACCGTTTCCTGCTCTTTCCAGCACTCTTCCAGTACCTTGCGCCGCTCTTCGGCCTTCTTTTCCGAAAAGAAAACATCCAGCATCGACCGGTTTGTATCCGCGAAAAGAAACGAGCGTTCATAATCCTGCGGTCGCTCAAAATACCGACGGCCTTCTTCCGTCGTCGAAGTTCCCAGTCCCTTGTAGTACTTGACACGCCACGCACGCTGCTCGTCCTCGGAGAGACCTTCAAACCACGTTCGAAACTGGCGCAACGCAAAGAACTCCTGGAAATCACTGCCATTCGAATGAACTGCTCGGATAATCGGAGTCCGCAGTTCTTTCAAGAAATCCGGAATGCGAACAACCAAGTGTGGCCAGAAGAATTGGAAGAAGTTCAGCAGCAGACCCTTGATGTGCAACCCGTCGTGGTCCTGGTCGGTCATCAGCACCACGTGGCCATAGTGCAACGTATTCAGCTCGGCATCGTTGTCGTAAACAAGATCGAAACTGAGATTGAGTGCCTTCACAATGTTTTTCACTTCTTCGTTGTCCAGGACATCTTCCCGCGAGACTTCGCAGACGTTCAGAAACTTGCCCCGCAGCGGGTACACGCCAAAATGTCTTTTTTGATCGGTCGACAAAGAATTGCTCACCAGCGCCATGGCCGAGTCGCCCTCCGTCAAGATCAAGGAACACTGGCGCCGCTGGTCTGTTCCCGCAAGAGCCGCATTCTGCAGCTTGGGAACATCAAGAGCGCTGCCGACGCGGAGGTTCGAAAAGCGGATGTCGTCCTGCTTCAACTTTTGAATGATCGCCTTGGTCACACTCTCAACGAAGCGATTTTGGACCAGTTTTTGCACAGTCTGCTTCGCAAGGCCTCCGTTCCACACCGGCAATTCCGAAAGATTGAGAAATTTGACCAGCTCTTCCTTGGTTTGTGACGAAAACTCGGGATTGTGCAGTTGGCAGCAAACGACAACTTGCATGACTTGGCGAAAATGCGTGAGGTTTGCATTTGCGCATTTCTTCCTCACTTCGTCCGACACCCCGTTGTTCCAGAGCCCATCGATGATCATCTTCACATGCTCGCCGCCACCGGACGTGAAAATGCCGTTCACAATGGATACTTGTTGCAACTCGCGGCCCAACGGCTGAATGGCGAACACCACCAACAATCGATTAGCAACGATGGGGAGGAACACGGCATCCGGAAAGAATGCTCTCGCGTACTGCTGTGTAGTCGGCAAAAGATCCGAGCAGCTGACATCATGCGTCCACGTGCCATCGGAACCACTCCGGAAATGCACATGCACGTTGCGCCCGATCATGTGAAGGTATGCAGAAACATCCAAGACCCGTCGAAAGAACAGTGACACAAGATCGTCCGAAATATGCTCCAGTCCCATTCGCCCAAGATCGGGGATGAAGGTCACACAGACGGAGGGTTGGGAAGCGGGTGCGGGATTCAAAACGGGTGGGGTGTATTCGCTCATGTTGTTGCCCCACTCCTGCTTGTACTCGGTATTGCCATCGCACAAGTCGACTGAAAACTTGCTTGAGAACACATTGGCAAGCTTGGCTCCGTACCCATTGCGTCCGCCCACCACACGCGCAGTATTGTCCTCGAAATTCGAGGAGGACATGAATTCCGCAAACACAACTTCCGGGACGTATAAATGCGTCCTCTGGTGATGGGGCTGCAGTTCCACGCAACCGCCATTGTTGTACACGGAAATGGAATCTGCGTTTCGATCAATTGTAACGCGAATCTCGGTGACGCGCGGCTCCTGCACCGCAAAATCCGAGGCATTGACGAGAACTTCGTCAAAGATCTTAAGAAGTGCTGGCGAGACCTGCACATTCGGGTGCTTGACCATGCATCGAGCATTCACATCAAAAACCCACGCTTCAACCGGTTTGACCGTGAGCGCGCCGACATACGTATCTGGACGAGTGAGAATGTGCACCCTGTGATCCAGAATTTGCACTCGAGAATTCGACGAAGATGAAGCAGCGGTTTCCATGAGAGAAACGCGATGAATGCGATTATCATTGCAGAATGAAAAGGGAACAGGGGAAAGGCGGGTTCTGCGATTTGGTGAGTCGGCGAAATTCAGGAATCCTACCGGTCACTTGATGCACCGTTTTCCCAGACTCACCGATATTTTCCATTTTTCCTCCCTTTTTCTTCGCGTTTTTTCTTCCATATTTCCCGTGAGGTGTCAAAAATGTCCATGACAAGCCGTGCAGTTTCGTCTTTGTTGAATATTCCACACAAGGATCGGAAAAGACTGAAAGACCGGCAATCAGAGGTTCTCGAAAGTGGCGTGAACCGGCTGTTTCGCTCGGTGCCCTATGCCGGCGAATTTTCCGAATTGCTGGTCGTGACGATGCACTGCCCAAAGTTCAGCAAGAAGGGCATCGACTTGAGCATGCAGGTTCGTGAAAACACCGGTGGTCGATTTACCAGCTCGCGGTTCACCAACCCAGATGCCGAGGATGCTTCGATGGACGCAGTTGCATTGCAAATACCGGCAAAACGACCGGCGCAGACAGAATCGTTGCTCGAGTTTCTGGACCGCAAGCTACAAGCCGGCACTTCCACAACGCTCGCGAACGCCTTACAGGAATACGTCAATGAGGAGACCAAGAGAGGACGGAAGCGAGTGCGTCTTTGCTCGGAACACGACGAACTCATGCAGAAGGCAGAAGCAATCGAAAAAGCCGAGGGAGCAGATGCATCGAGCAGTCGCAGGAAGCATTCCTCGATGCAGAGGCGCGCATATGGGCGCACGAAACGGGAGGCCCATAAAGTAGAATGAAGCGACTTTGGTGCGGAGTATTTCCTTCACTTCCATTTTTGGGTCACTCAATGCACCCTGCAGACGATGCAGCTTTGTGAGTGCCAGTCAGTTACGGGTTCTGTTTTACTGAGCCCCCGGGGATGGAAGCGGCTGTCGCAGATACTTGAAACGGCAGTATTTCCAAGACCGGATGGATTCTTTGCAGGCTGTGGTTGTCCATCCATCTTTACTCGGCTTTACGTGCTGCGAGTAACGACTATTTCTATTTCAGGCTGGGGTTCAATAACAGACTTTATGAAATAGAGGAACAAGTCGATAATTCATTTTTCGTAGATACCCGTAACGCATTGGGGTGTCTGGGCAGTTTCAGATGCTCGAGCCTCGCTAACGAACTTTTGAAGCTCCGCAGCTGCCGCAACGGGTTCCGGTGTATTTGTTGTATCCGCCTTTGCAGTTGCTCGCGGTACAGTGCTTCGCTCCGCATCCGCTGCAGACGTGCAACTGGTTACCACCACACTTATCACAAGCTCCCATCCTTGCAACTCTTTATTACTTTGCTAGATAACAGACAAAGAACGTGTAGACCGAGCAAAGGAGGCCAGAACCAAGAAAAATCAGAACAAAATGCTTTTTTAATGTTTGCGGAAAGATTCAGGTGCTTGCCTTCTTAACGACTTTTTTCTGATCAGACGACATTCTACAAATTTGTATGGTGGACGGTAATGATGAATCTACCCGCACAAGCAGACTCGTTCGTTGGCGCGTACGCTGTTCAGCTTCCATTCCGCCGGCAGCGTCCGTTTGCTTTGCAGGTTAGAATGGGGCTCAAAATACGAAGTATTACTGAGCAGAAAATCAATTATGAAAGTCGTATGCGCAACTTGGAACTCATTTTTTACAAATCCGAAAGCAGACCTAGGCACGACCAGGACAAGTCATGAGCGAATTGCCATTCGACGGATTGTGCTGTTCTTCCTTGTTGACCCGACCAGCCGGATTGTCTCCACCGCAGACGTTGTGCATTTGCCACACACAGTACTGAACAACGAAGCAAGGTGCAGGATCCGTCTCGGCATGATAGTGGAGCGATCTGCCGCCAAAAAGGACCTGAACGAGGAACTGTCGCGCAACTTTAAATTTTGCGAGTATGGACGAGGCTGTAAAACGAGCCACAGGACGATGGAGTTCCCCGTATAAGCGCATGCGCTGAACAAAGCCGAACCTCCCATCGTTCTTTTTCTGGTTATCCTTGCAGATTTTTAGTAAGACTCATTGGTAGAATGTGCGTATCCACGTCTTGCGTCGTCGCTGTAAAGGACTACTTTCGGTTGAGCAACGTACGCTGGTTCAACATGACTCCAGGCAGGTGCAGAAGGATGAGGACCAACCACGGCAGGTGCCTGATGGTGTTGAGAGGGATGGTACTCGTTGGTAGAAAAGTAAGGATTAGTACTGCTTGCAGTTGTGGGAAATCCGACATCCACTGCCGGCGACTTGGGAATAGCAGAATCTGCAGTCTGTTGGGTGGTTGGCAGATCCGAGCTACCGATCTTGGGATGCTTCCCACGGTAGACGGAAGACAATTTCAGTGCAATCAGATCAACCAACAGCGCAACTCCAAACATACCGCAGGACGCAGCAGCGAGAGACAATCCAGGTCCATCACGAATACCTCCATTTCGAGACCCAGAACCTGGCGTAAGGGCGGAAACATTTTGGTTTGCCCGGTACTGAATCGTGACGCCACACGCAAATACAGCTGCGAGGCAAACTAGCAAGCAGTGAAAGACGAGAAATCTTGACAAGGACACATATGACGCATACTCACGTTGAGAGTCGGGAACAGTAGCACAAAACTGGCATGCATAAGCCATAAACAACGCCCAAGTAATCGCTGAAAGGACACCAAACACAAGAGAAAAGACTGCAACAATGTGCAACCCTGCAATCGCATCTCGATACGTTTCGAAGGCAGAACATTGACTGTACCCTGCATCACACACAACTTGAACAAAATCATTCCACTTTTTCGCAACATGATTGGTACAAGCACCGGACACACCAGAGGATGAACAAGTGTCCACATACGCATGGGACAGAGACGCATAAAAGACTCCAAATGGTGCCGAAGCGTCTCCCAACAACTTGTTCATTAGTTCCACGTAGGTCGCAGACGCAGATGCTGGTGCTAGTTTGCTGTTCGATGTCCCTGATGCTAACCACATCACCTCGTATGAAGGAGGGAAAGCGGCAAGGCCTATGCAAATGGTTGCCGGGACTGTGAATAGAAAAAGAAACATTGTGGTTAGAGTGATGCAAGACTGGTAAGGCTGTCCAAGAAATCCTGCTCTTCCCGGTCGATGTTGGCTTGGAAATGCAGCAGAGGACGCACCCGAATGACCGCTTCCATGAGAAGGAGGAGGAGCACGCATGTCTTTTCAGCAAATGGAAAAATTCGAGTAGCTGAAACCTCGGGAGTTGGAGACAAGGCTAGCGAAATGCAGAGTGTGCATATTTTTAGTGGGAATCGGGCATCGACTTGACCCAAGTTTGCGTCTGCTCGAACCCAAACCTCCCGATTCAAGAAATTTGGTCTTCTTCTTCCACTCTCCATTTTTCATTCTTCTTTTACCCTTCTTTTATTACAAATTCTCTTTACCATAGCGCTGACTGATGAGTTCGGCTGATCGAAATGCCGAAATTCAGAAGCTGCTACTGCAGATAGAACAGTTACAACGGGAAACCCAACTGATTTAGTCTGAACGAGAACAGCTGCAACGGGAAAGTGACGCCCTATCCCAGCAGGAAGACAAGAATACTTTGTCTGAGCCCACTCTGGAGCAACTGCGCCAAGTTACGGAGACTGCACGGGAAGAAACAAGGAAGGCGAGTGAAGGACTAAGGAAGTCGAAGGACGGGCTGAAAAAGATGAAAATCGAGAAGTTTCTCTCCAATATGTCGCACAGTTTGTTGCAAGCGTATATATCGTCGAGAGGATTCATGGATTATCTTTATCGAAATGAAATTTCGTTTAAAGACATGTTTCCGTGTCTTTCCGTGCCTCCAAACTGGGACGATTTCCATGCTTTGTGGAACGAATTGGAGGAGAAACTTCCATCGGATGCGTGCTCCGAACCGCTTCTTCAAGAGCAATTTCGGATATTCGTTTTCTCAGTTTCTCTCTCAGCATTGCAACTTGCATCTGGCAGATTTCTCGTCGGTGTGTGTGACGCATCAGCTGGGCACGACGGAGGATCCCAATCGAAGAAATCCGAGGCTCTGACGAATGTAACCCGCCGATTTACCAGCATTGCTATCACTGCAGATGTTTTGTACGAAACCCGGAAAAAGTGTTTCGAGGTGGGAATGGATGACTTCTTGGGGAAGCCCGTTCATCGGGAATCGTTAGATGCTGTTCTCAAGAAGCACAAGTTGAGGCTGTAGGATGAACGTCGTTCTGCGCAATGCCCTCTCCTACGTTTCCTACTGGAGCTGCATCGACGCTTAGTGTACACCCGTTTTTGGTTTTGGCAGTGACTGTCTCGGTGTCTCGGAATTATCTAAATAAATAACAAACACCGACATGAACGCTGTTATGATCCGGGCTGCCATCTTCTTTTGGCCGCAGGGACAAGCAGTTGATGGTGATATGTGGCCCGCTCAGTCTTCCTGTGAACCCCTGCAGTTTGGACAGGCTTCTTGCTCTTGACAAAGAACGTGGGACTGTAAGCCTGGCACAGGAACTGCATGCCCGACAGTGACGAGTCTATTATTGCTTGTAGGTCTGCAAAGACAGAGACCCGAAAACGGCTTGGAACAACCTTTCCCATCGACAGCAGAGAGTGCGACAAGATGCTGAACGGGCCAACAAGTCCTTCATACGTAACAATCCCGGTTTCATGGTCCTTGTCTGTGTAAACCATTCGATACGCCAAGAGACTTGAAGGCAAGATGGAGTGCTCCTCGACGAGGGACGTAATGTCATTTGCAGATGATCTTCCCGCACGAAGCAATGTATGGTGCATCACGTTTCCCTCAGCGTCCGTTAGCTCAAGTGAGCAGCACAAGACGCTGCGAAAGGAAAGGAGATGTTGCGGGGCACCATTGCATAAATTCGAAATGGGAAACGACACAGACACATGCAGCGAGTACACTGATGTCTTATACCATTCCAAGTCTGCAAAATCGATGGCAGAAGCAACCGGAGTTCTCTTGGCGAGAAGGTTTCTGTAATAGTCAGCGGGACCACTCGGCTCTGTCCAGTTCCGAAAGGCCGTCTTGGAAGACCGCGACTGGATGCGGATGCAAGTGTTGTTGACTGTAGCGCATCGGATAACCCAATCTTGCATGCGATCGGAGTACGCTTGACAGGCATTCGCGGAAGAAGAGGCCTGGTGCGACTGGATGTTTCCTTTCACACAAGGCATTCTCGGCAAACACGGAGTACTTTCCAAGACAGAATGTGCCGGAGAGGCTGCATCACAGCTTGTGGAGTAATCTGTAACTTCGCAGCTCTGTGGGTTTCTGATTGAATCCGCAGTAAGTTGACCAAATGCAAAATCTACGAATTCCAAAAGATGAATGTCCAACATTAGATCGGGAAATGGTCTGCGAAACGGGGATTCTGTGCTCAGCGACTTGGTTAGTGCCTCCGAAATTACATTGTCCGCGAAAGGAACTGAATGTTCTTTGTCCATGGATAAGGTAATTTGGAGAAATCTTGCGCGGAAGTGGCGAGAAAATAAACTTTTGCAAATGGAAGAGAAAGGAAAATCTAACCCGACAGAACGTTCCAGAAATCACCCTCGTTCAACCCTTCATGCAGTTTAACAGCTGACCATTCACTCTGATCATACGACGAGCAAAGGAGTCGGGACTTCGGACCCAAGAAAGCTGACCAGTCGTCAAGGGCTTCGAACGGACATGCTGAGGTTCTTTTAGCTGCTTGCTCCTCAACGAGTGCATCCAAGCAGACGGACAGAGTCTTTAGGGGATTCGAGTGTTCCGTCATGAAGCAAACGTGTGAGTGAACGGGCATTCCGGATTTGGAGTTGAGCATACCCACAAATGGAAAGTCCGAGAATCATCGCTTTTTCTTTAGCTCTGCAACTCGTCGAAGAAGAAACTTTGCGACCTCTCCCATCGACCATCACTATCCCCAGCATTTTGAAATTTTCATGGAAGCCTGTCTTACAATGTCTGCAAAAGGACGATCAGTCCAGTCCAATGGAGCATACTACAAAGTCTTTGAATATCCAGACAGTGAGCTGTAGCTCCTACAGACGATGCATTGGAGCGTCTGCTGAACTCATTGGCGTGCGTATACCCTAATGACGTGATGATCATATTGGTCTCTTTTTATCGCCCAATTCGATCTCAATCTCACAATTCATCAGGACGAAGGACGACCAGTTGCCTGTAACGCGCTGGCATGTTCAAACAGATTGCACGTGCCGAATCATCCAGGGAAACAAGAGAAAGAATATCGCAACATCTGCAAGGAATACGAACATGAGCGGTCCACTGACCAAAGACAAGATATGATAGTGTTCTTCGAAAACTGGCAAAGATGCAAACACCGCAAAGAACCACGCAAGCAGGAGCATGCAGGCGATGATAACTGCAGCAACGACTGTCATGACAGGAATGTAGCTCAGTGGATATTAACAACAATAATACAGGGTTAATGAATAAGCAAAAAAAGCAATGATAGCGTTTCCGTCGATCTTGGACCGAGTCTCGACAGATCCGAATCGGTTTACTTCTGTCCATTCTGACGGTACCGTGAATCTCTGGCATCAAGATCAGTGCACGAGCTCTGTTTCTTTGTCATTTGTTGAGTGGATGTCATTTTACACGGACTCCATCGTCATGGGTGTGCAGGTAAATGGGAAAGCTTTCGTTATTCAGGACGGTCATTTGAGATGGAATGACACTGTCAATGATAAGATACTGATAGAATCGACGCTGCTTCAGATCACAAGCCATTCTGACGTACCATGTGTTTTTTGGCAAAGGCGCGAGCTCGTTGAACGATGAAGAAGCGCGCTTTCGATAGCTGCGCCACGTAATAAAATTGTGTCAGCGGAACGGTCTGGTGGAGCTCAATCCAGTTCGCAAGCGTTGATTGCGAATTACAGGCCAAAGAGCCTTTTTTAGACACTTTGCACTTATTTTTGGCTCAAAAATTGCCGCAAAATCTGGGCTTACTCATCGCGAAATGAGCATCTCCAGAAGTGTCCTTCACAGTTTGATTTTGAATGAGACGGAGCGTATCTAGGAACTTTACAGGTTCTACTCGGCGGCAGGCGGAGGGTCTGCGGCAGCGACATCCTCAGCAATTCCCGAGTCTCTCTCCTGGAGTGGCGTACAATCAATGTTCGACTGTTCTTCACAATTCGAAGGGGCCGATTTTTCGTTCAAACCAGTGTCGGGCACCATTTCCGCCGCACTGATGTTGGTCTCTGGCTCGGAAATTCGCGACTCTTCACTGACGACGTTTTCTTTCTCTGGCGCCGCTTCCGTCTCCACGATGACGGTAGAGACGTCAATGCTCGACGACATCTTGCATTCTGCAACATGCGATGATGATCCACACTCCGTGTCGTCTGTGCTCATGTCGAGCATGGGGATGGCGGGAGATAAAGGCAGAGCTGCAGACTTGCGCCGTTTCCAGAACCAGACTCTTCCGACAACTAGGGCGCCGAGAACTACCAGAGGTACCAAAACAATTGCAGCAATGTCTCCTGCAGATAGTGACCTCGATCCGCTTCCGTCAGACGATGGTGAAGAAGGGCTCCGGAGCGCATAAAAAACCGTCACAGTCGGCTGTGATCCGGAGCTGCGGACAAAGTGTAGAGCAGGTGTAGGAGACAACGGCGTCGGATTGTACAGACCGACGTACACCGGCCCGCTCGCAAGGATCGACAGTGTTGCCGTTGTCGACTCGATGCGCTGCATGACTTCCCAGCTGGCCGAAGACGGCGAGGGGTTCGATGTCGACAGATATGCATCCACCGTGCCCCCGGTCACCGTGACAGTGATTTCGACGGTTCGTGCGCCGGCGGTTGCGAACGGTGGTGTGGACACGAACTTTGGCTGGCCGGGAGCAACAGCACCTACCAGCACCTCGGAATTCTCGGCGACAACCTCTGTCTCTGACAGCGCAATCCAGGCACTGCCTGCCGCCGATCCACGCATGCACACGAAGCACTTTGCGTTTTGCACAAACCACGCGCTTGCCGACGTGAGCGTTGTCACATTCAGCGCCAGGCTCAGCGACTCTCCTTTGGTGCTCGCAGTCGGCAGCGTTTCAAATGTGCTGACGTTGCACGAGGCAAACGATTCCACGGTCACTGCCTGGCGATTCCAGGTCGCATACACAGCGAGGGAGGCATTCGACGAGCTCAGCTGGTGCGATGCACACTGCCAATCTGCCGACAGCAGCGACAGTTCTGTGGGCAATAGTGCAGTCTCGGAAACATTGTAGACATTGCACCGGGGAGCTCTGTCCACGCTGGAGACTCCGCTGCTGCAGGTCGTGCAGTATGGTGATGCAGTTGGCGAGTACGTTCCTACTGGGCACGCATCGCAAGCCCCGCTTGCGTAGATGCCCGTGTAGGTTCCTGCAGGACACGGGCCGCATCCAGAGTTTCCGGATCCGGGAGCAAACCACCCCGGATAACACTGCACACAGCTTGCCGATCCGCTTGCGGGATACCATCCAGCAGCGCAGGGTGTGCAGACGCTGACGTTGTTCGCACCAACGACTGACGACGCCTGTCCAAAGGGACAGTAGTAGCAGGAAGGCTGGTCCGGCAGATTCTGCCAGGTGCCTGCTGCGCACTGTGCACAGGTCGTTGCGCTGACGCGGTACTGGCCGGGAGAGCATGTGCAAGCGCCGCAGGACGTCGATCCGACAGCGAGCGCGCACTGTCCGGTGCTGCAAGCTGTGCAGGTAGCGCTGCCCGCCGCCGACGAGAACGAGTTCACGGCACATGGAATGCACGATGTTGCATTCGTCGAGCCGTTGCTCGGATTGTAGGTACCTGCAGAGCACAGTGCGCACGACGTGGATCCCGCAGCGGTCGTGTAGCTTCCGGCAGAACAAGGTGCGCACACAGAGCTGGTTGCAGATCCAGTGGCGTTTCTCCATGTCCCGGCGGCACACAACGTGCATAAAGTTGAACCGTTGGCCGCTGCGAACGAGCCAGCAGGACATTGCAGGCACGATGCCGAGCTGATTCCGCCTGTGCGGTTGCTGTATGTCCCAGCAGCACAAAGCGTGCATGATGTCGAGCCATTCAATGCCGAAAACGAGCCAGCCGGACATGCAAGGCATGCAGATGCGCTCGACGTACCCCCAGTTGTGTTGCTGTATGTTCCGTACGGACATAAAACGCAAGCACTGGACCCGGCTGTTGAGTATGACCCACTCGGGCAATCAAAGCACGAAGAAGCGCTCGTGGCACCAGTTGTGTTGCCAAACGATCCGGCGGCACATGCATGGCAAGATTCAACACTTGACGCACCCGTTACGTTCCCAAAAGAACCAGCAGGGCATGACTGGCATGAGCCGGATCCGCTCGCAGCGGAAAATGTTCCTACAGGGCACTGCGTGCATACTGAAGAATTGATTGCACCGGTGGCATTGCCAAATGTTCCCGCAGCACAGGGTGTGCATTGCGACAATCCAGCCGACGTTGCGTAACTACCTGCTGGACATGCAAAGCAAGCCGCAGAGCTGTTTGCAGCAGTGGTATTGCCAAACGTCCCCGCATCACAGAGTAAGCATTGTGATGATCCATTGGATGCAGTATAACTGCCTCCTGGACATGCGAAGCAAGACGATGAACTGTTTGCTGCAGTAGCATTGCCAAATGTGCCCGCAGCACAGGGTGTGCATTGCGACAATCCAGCCGACGTTGCATAACTACCTGCTGGACATGCGAAGCAAGCCGATGAACTGTTTGCTGCAGTAGCATTGCCAAATGTGCCCGCAGCACAGGGTGTGCATTGCGACGATCCAGCTGAGGCTGCGTAACTACCTGCTGCACATGAGAAGCAAGACAAAGTGCTGTTACCCCCCGTCGTAGGGTTATATGTACCAGCAGGACACAATGTGCAATTAGGCGCTCCATAGGAAGCAGCGTATGTTCCTTCTGCGCACACATCGCAGCTTTGACCATTGAGGCCGGCAGCACCCGGAGAACATGCGATAGTCATCACTACTGCCCTCTGACCTAGTGCATTATCTACAAAAGCAACATACGGGACTCCAGAGCTGTCGAGCGCAAGGCTCGTGTCAACTGTTCCTGTACCTCCAGCAGAAAATCTGGCTGATCCGACCGCCGTCCACACACTACCATTATACTTCATCACCGTTGTCTTGGAGCTTTCCCGAAAAGCAACATACGGGACTCCAAAGCTGTCAAACACGAGATTCGTGCTATCTACGGCCCCGGCAGAAAATCCAGTCGATCCGACTGCCGTCCACACACTACCATTGTACATCATCACTGTTGCCTTGTTAGAATTCGCTACATCCCGGAAAGCAATATACGGGACTCCAGAGCTATCAAGCGCAAGGCTTATGTCATATGCGGCTCCAGCAGAAATTCCGGCGGATCCGACTGCTGTCCACACTCCACTAGTGTACTTCATCACTGTTGCCTTGTAGGCATTTCCTGCATCTTGAAAAGCAACATATGGGACTCCAGAGCTATTGAGCGCAAGACTCGTGTAATCTGCAGTTCCAGCAGAAATTCCTGCGGAGCCGACAGTCGTCCACAATTCATTACTGTACTTCATCACTCTCGTTTTGCCTGAATTTGTTAAATCCCGAAAAGCAACGTACGGGACTCCAGAACTATCAAGCGCAAGACTGACGTACATAACGTCTCCAGCAGAAAATCCAGCCGACCCGACTGCCGTCCATACACTACCATTGTACTTCATTACTGTTGCCTTGTCAGAATTTCCTCCATCTTGAAAGGCAACGTACGGGACTCCAGAGCCATTGAGCGCAAGGCTAATGAATCCAGCGGATCCAGCAGAAAAACCGGCCGATCCAACTGTCGTCCATATCCCACCGACGTATGCCCTCACTGTTGCCTTGAGTGAGTTCGCATTATCTCGGTAAGCAACATACGGGACTCCAGAACCATTGAGTACAAGATTTGTATCTGATACAACTGCACCTGAATTAATAACACCGTTTCCCACGCTTACCCACGTATTGAACTGCTGCCCGTGAGTCAAACAAACTAACGTGCACAAGAGAACAACCCGCAGAACCAGTCTCATTTTCTTCGTTTACTTAAGAACAGTTCGATGAAAAAGAAGAAAGAAAAAGAAGGAAAAGCGGCTCTTGTTGCAACCCAGGAATTGCCATTATGCTGGTTGCCATCCTTTTCCGCGATTCAGAGGTTTCCTCCGCGACATGCAAGCAGATCGATCCAGCTGTTCGTTACTCATCTATCCTGTTGAGACCCGAGCACATCATTTGCCGTCGATGGATCCGCTGCCGCTCGCTCCAACTCCGAAAGTATTCCGTTTTTGGATATCCGCTTCAAAGCAAGCCGCACAATTGTCACGTATCAGCATCCATTGTATTTCGTCTGCTGATGCTGGACTGGTTTCCGTCACGTAACAGGATGGTAGATGTTTCATCGGAACAACAACAGATGAACGAAGCAAAAGTAACGACCACTGCAGCAGACACCGTCGATCAACCAAGCTGTCGCCACAGATTTGCCATCGGACGACGTGGACAAAGATGATCGCATTTCCATCCCACTGCAATCTTCCGACCGTTGAGAAAGTGGCCTGGATCAGCAAAGAATGACTTCCATATATGCAGTTACCTGAAAAGGACGGTGATGACGGAAGACACAGCTCTCGCCTGCATCTGAACAACAACGCATCCGTCTTCTTGTCGATTAGATTGCTTGCTGTTGCTCCAACACATTCTCGCTCCCAGCCGTTCCCAACAACATGGATCTGCAAACCGTCTGAATGCCAAATCCACGAAACCATTTCACGATCACGGACATAGAGATGGAATCTCAACGTTGTCCACATTCTTGAGGTGCACAATCTTCTAGCTACTTTGACCTCTGCTCTGAAGACAAAAAACGGAAAAGTTGTGCGTTAAAAGGCGATTGCTGTTTACTGCAAGAGAGCTTCCGAAGTTGATCCGGTTTGCTTGATCAAACGCACCGCGCCTGAACAATCTCAGTTTGAACGTGCCCTCCGTCTCGAATGTCTGGTGCTTCTTGTCTTTTTGCAGGTGGCCTTCCAGATGGATAGCATGGCGTTTATGACAAACGTAATACTGTGGAAGTATGTCGAGGCTCTCTTAGACCAAATACCCAGTGCGGCAGATTTCCAAGCAGCTATTGCGCCGGGAGTTCAGCGAACTGACGACCACGCACAGCTGCACAGAACTCACGTATTCGAACTGTCATCGCATTGTCCGCACTGCACCGCTCTTCCAAATCAAAAAGCGTTAGCGCCGCGTCCCTCAGCTGCTGGAAAAACAAGCGAAGAGGCCCAAGGCCGTTCAAAACAGGCGTGTCAAGCGAGACATCCAGGAGATGAGCGATGATTTCTCTTCGAATCTTAAACAGGTCGTCCTTCGTTCGTACGCGGGTGTGTGAGTCCTGTTGCAGATTCTTCTTCTCATCAAGAACGATGGCCATTGGCGGCAGCCACGAGATCACGTCACCAAATGCAATGTACATTGTCGTCAGAATGACTTGTTGAAAGCAGATCTGTAATCGCTCGCCATCGGACAGATCGGCCAACGACGCCACTGCATCCAGCCAATCGGGCGAGAACGCAGAATGGTAGTGGAACTCGTCGTCTCTCTTTTGCATGAATGATGCACCGCCCCAGTTGATCAAGCATACAGGAAACATAAAATCATTGAGAGGTTCCGTCAGAAGCACGATGTTCTGCGGACAAATATCTATGTGGTGGATGCCATTCTCGTGGCAATTCGACACGATGGATGTCAGCTGAAGAAGGAGCTCGGTGCAGTAAAGCATCGCATGCTCAGAAAAGCACGATGCAAGTGGCAAAGGGTTGCCCACGGGAGTCGTGCAGAGAACACCACCGCGCTCGGACTGTCCAGAAACCACAAGGGACGGCACCCAGTACTTGTGAGCGTCCCAGTCGATTCTCGAAATTTCGAGCAGCACACTTCGCTCCGTTTCCATATCACCCAGCTTCGAAGGTGGAAAGCTCTTCACGACAACTGGCGTCGTTTGATCCACCACACCCGTCGCAACCTCGACTGCATCCGGCTCTCCCACTCCATGTACAGTGCACGCAAACCCTCCTGAGTCCAGTGCAACGGAACTGGTTTACAGCAGATCATAGTCCCAGCCGCTGCGAATCTGCAGAATGCGCAGATGCAGGAACACAGTTTTCAGCGTCTATCGGATTCTGAATCCAAAATGACATCAATAAGCACAGTAACTGGTGTCATGACTGATGTATGAATTTTACTGAAACAAAACAGCTCGTCCACGGACGAAACGCAGTTGCAAGATGTTTCCCTGCTGTTCCCATTTGTGCACTACGCTGACCAGAAAATTCAATTTAAAAAAATTGATAGCATTTCATTTTGTGATTTCTTTCATTAGCTCATCACAGTCGGTCGTTTTGTATCTGTCCAGCGTACGCACTATTGGTTGTTGGAGACCAGACTGCAGTGCCCCGGCTTGCGGGTCTCGTAACAGGAGGAGCTCCAACGTTTGCCGGAGCCGAGGGCGAAAACGGTGATGCAGGACTTTGCAGAGGGAACATCGGTTGCGGTGTAGGCTCCTGGCTGTGTGGCCCTTTCGTTGCCGCAGCCGTTCGCCTCTTTCGAATGAAGTACACGGCTGCTCCGACACCGGCAGAAACGACTACGATGCATGCAATGACGACGCCGGCAATCAAACCTGCGGAACCCGATGCTTCCGAACCATTGCCACTCGATGGATTCGACGGAGTTGGCGGAGGAGCCACAGTACTGGTATAGGAAAGCACTCTCCATGAAAACGTTCCGTCGCACTCTATGTAAGAACCTTGCATATAGAGCGTTGCAATGCTGGAAGACGCACTTAACAACGTCGACGACGGCGACGAAGTGGTAGAAGAAGAACCGGACGTGGAAAACGACGGCAGGATACCATTTCCCGAAACAAAAGGACCTGAAAGATCGAAAAGACTGCAGTTTGCAATAAGAGTGAACGTCGTGGTCGAAGCCGAACAGCCATCCGAGACAGTTAGCTGCACCACATACGTGCCCGCAGCACGCACGGTGAGCCATGTTGACTTTTCCTGGGTTTCTGAAAGCAGAGGGGCAAACGAGGAAGCATCGGAAACTGCAGGACTTGTGGAAAACGACAGGGACTGTGACACCGTCCACGAGAAGCCCAAGGGATCGGAATCAGCATCCGACGACGATGTTCCATTCAGGAACAGCGAAAAGATGCCAGTGTCGTTGAGCATCACCATCGAGGAGTCCGCAAGCGTAGATACGATGCGTGCAGCTGGAGGGCTGTTGCAAACGGCAGTCAACGTAACAGTGGCAGTCTTCGTGCACGATGAATCCGACATTGAAAGCTGCACAACGTAACTACCAGGAACGTCCAGAGGGATAAAGGGGATGTTGAATAGACCGCGGGTTGCTGTGGATACAGGTCCTAGCCGAACTGTCGTGGTGACTGCGGTCGTCGTGCTTGTCGTCGTTGTATTGTAAAATACGGTTCGTTCTGTATCCGTTTCCTGCGTGACATTTTGCGCTTGCACCACGGAAGAGTTCACAACAACAGTCTGTACTTGGCAGAGTACACTCTGCTGCGGCGCGCTGATCACCTCCCACAAAAATGTGTAGTTTGCGAAATTCCGTCCCGCATCCAGTGTAGAGAGATCCGCGCTCAGCGAAGTTTCAAATCCAAAAGACTGGCCGCTGTTCCAGACCACGGTCTTCGCCGTTCCACCAACATTTGGAACGAAGCTGCCGCATCCCAGCACCACTGAGACAGCATCGAGATCGTCGTCATGAGTGTCTTCCACCACCTCGACCACAATACTGTCCCTCTCCGTTGCTGCGGTGCACCCATCCGTAACCGTCAACTGAAGTTCATACACTCCCGGAGAAGTGATAGTTAAGCTCGTGGCAATGCCTTGCGCAAACAAGAATTCTTCGCGCCTGCCAGATGACATCCTGGAAAGCTCCCAAGAGTACGTCCAAAGGTTTTCATCTTCGCATTTCATGTCTGCATCACAGCGCGTCTGCTCTGCGGACAAAAAAATCGTCCCAACACCTCTGTGCCTGTCCAGTACAAGATGCTTGGAAGAGCCCAGTGTTGACAGAGTGAGCTGACCTGCTGCAAAGCGACAATCAGCGTGGATCGAATATCCGGTATTTCCGCCCATTTCACAAATGTTCTTACTCCCCACACGCACGTGATACGTTCCAGACTGCAGCGGAGTAGCCGAGATGAACGGAGCGTTGTGCAGTGATTCGAAAGACACAAAAGACGAAAGTCTTTCAGCATTACATAGTTGCATATCAGTCATGCCACCGACGGGAAGGAGGACCGCAGAAAACTTGCGTAGTGCAGCATTCCAGTTGCTCTTCAAAGCGACCGCGGAATCGTCCGCATCAATTTTTCCAAACTGTTTCGTTGTCTGAGGCATCGTCCGAGTCTGGACTGGCAGACTTTCATCGGCTAATGATCGCAGACTGACAGACGATGTCAGCAGTTTTGTTATACCCCACCTTGCTGCCGAGCAGCCATTGCTCAGTACAAGATTTACACTCACTCTTCCTCCGTTTCCTGGCGCTGCAAAAGTGATTGCCGGCGATGTAGAATTGCTGGAGATGATCGTTCCGCCGTTCGCTGGTTCATATTGGAGTGTCCAAAGATAGGAAAGCTGTCGTCCATAAGGTTCCACGCTGCGACTAGCGTTCCACGTGATAGGATCGATGACGCCTGTGATGGGGTTGAACGGATTGGCGACTCCAAGAGTATCGAAAACTTTGATCAATGGCGCTGGTCCACAGGCCACCGTGGCGGTACCAGTCGCGGATGCAGAAGAGCATGCCGACTCCAGATGGTATCCAATCGTGTAGGTACCAACACATTTCGAGGGACTGCTCGGATCCGCCGGGATCACAGATACCGTCGTGGTCGATGGCTGAACATCGGGAATAGGACGAATCGCAGATGTTGAAAGAGCAGCATTGTTGGAAGGGGATGGAGGTGATAATGTAATGTTGCACAAATTGTTTGCAGGGATAGCTTTCAGTTGTCGGACCGACGTCAGTGTCGTGGAAATTGTCGTCGTGTACACAGCAAGAGGGACTCTCCAAGCGGGGACCATTCCTCCCCACGAAGACATGGATACTTGAGATGCGGAAAGAGTGGTGTTCGAAACAACAATTGTTTTTGGCAGATTGACGACCACCGGGTCCGAAAGGTTGCGACTGGCGGTTCCTGGCACGAAAACAGAGTAGGATTTTGATTGAGAAGTCGTGTTTGCAAGCACAAACACAGCAGAAGGATAATCTTGAATGCTTGCTTCTTGCAGGACAAAGCTTTCACTGTACGGAACACCTCGCTGCGGTCCCAAGCCGAGCGCAATCAGAGGTCGAACTAGTACGGACCGGAATGCACCCACCGAAGATGTTTTGTTCCAGACGGCGTCCTTGTCCATGGTCACCGCGGGATTCAGCGCAGCGGACGATGTGCAGTCCGGACACTGTGCGCTGACGTTCCACCTCAGTTTTTGCAAATTGCAACCGTCATACACTGCAACTTCGAACGAAAATGAGCCTGGTCGCGTCGCCTGCCACATCACAGACTGCCCCGACTCAGCCGTTAGAAATGGCGCATCAGAACCTTGAATCATCTTCCAGGAGAAGTACAGGGAGCGTCCAGAAACACCGCCAATCACGGGAATCGTCAACTTCACCACAGGGTACCCATACAATGGATCCGGAACGACAGTCTGCGGAGCGACGATCGTGCTCACAGTTAGCCCCACCGAGCATGCAATCACGACTGAAGTGTTTGCCGTCCGGCCAGAGCAGGGAGAGCTCACGGACCCCGCGATCATGTAAGTGCCGCCCAACGTCTTTTTGGAGGAAACCAGCAGAGAACCATTGGGCTGCTGGACGAAGTTCAGGGGAGGTACGACGGCACCACCATACGTCGCATGAAAATCAACTGGCTGCGAAATACCAGTGCCAAGAAGCTCCAGATCACACTGGTACTGACATGTAGTAGTGTTCACAATCGGAATGCTGGGAAGACCTTCTTTGCACAGCGCGTTGCAAGCAACGATGAGCAAGTCCGAGGATGACGTCGCATATTCGATATTTCCAGTTGTGACGACGTCAAACAAGCATGACTGGAAAAGAAACGAAGTAGAACTAACTCCTGGAAGAGCATTCGAACAGGCAATGTACGATGCGTCTGTGGAGGCAGGAGCTGTAAAGGCCGGGTCGCCCGGGCCTGATACTGCGCTTACGGGTGCTGCAACCGGCGAAGCATAGCCGAGGAACGACGGAAAAAATGAATCCAGCGACGACGACACCGCAGAAGCGCTCACGAACGCAGCCACGTCTGCTGGCACACGTGAAGTCGCGTTACTGGGGATAATTCCGGAAATGGTCGAAAAGATGGAAAAGTCGTCATCCGGGCAGCCGTCATAGAATCCACAGAGACCATAGAGAGATCCGTACAGAATCGGATGCGGCCGCAGAATCGCCGACGACGAGAAAACCGAAAACCGAATTTCTGCGCGATGTAGCAATGGACCGTAATCCACGACGACGATCACCGTGGATGGTGCTTCTCGTTTGATGCTTACAGTAGTGTTGGAAACCGAGGACGTCCACAAACTTCCGGACAAAAGCGGTTTCAGCTGAGCAGCAACCCCGTTGTGAAAGAGCAGAACGGAAGAACTATCGGTCTCATAAAACACAGAGATTGTTTCCGCTGAGGTACGCATGGCAAACCCACGAGCACACGTCTGAGATGACGCAGCAAAGCAAGGGAGATGGCGAACCTGCACGTTCCATGAGAACTTGGGGTCTGTAGCTGCTGAGCGAATGGCCCAGTAATCTCCCGTGGACTGAGTAGAAAACGAGGAACCATCAAAAGTCACATAATGTGGATCACCAAAAATGGTGCACGCGTTTCCCACTGCTTGTCGGATGCTGGTCGTCAGGCGCACAATGGAGACCAGCAACAACTGAAATGTCTGCGCCACAAAGTTGTGGCTGTTTGGTGGAGACGAGCCGAGCGAAGAAAGCTCACTTTGAGAGATGGAGGTGCCCACTCCGAGGGTGAATATTTCAATGCCGCTCGCTTTCGCTGCATCTGCTGCCGCAACTGGGCTATCGTCGGCGACACCATCCGTTATGAGAACCAGCGCACGACGACGATTCATGGTCTGCACACTGAGCATCGTCTGCGCGGCATTCAGGCACGAAATCATGTTTGTGCTTCCTCCACTGTATACCATTGTCTGTAATGTATTCACAACGACGGATTCGGACACATTCAGCGGTTGCACGACTGTCGAAGAACTTCCAAATGAGATGGCACCAACCCGAATATTGCCGCTGAGAGCCGCTGGACGCAGCAAAGTTTGCGATAATTGAATAACAAATGGACGGACGCTGTCCTCGAACACGGGAGCGGTGATGGATCCCGACACATCAATACAGAGAGCGATATCGATCTGCGCAGCGATGCCGCATCCCTGAGAATGCACAGTATGCAAGCTACAGCACAGGACAACTAGCGAAAACAGAAAAAAGAATCGATGCATGCAGGGCGGTGCTCTGGTTTCTTGCCGATTTCAAACGTCTATTAGTCTGCTCTATGGACAGGCGAAAGAAATACGCTGGTGGAAATTTTGGCGTTTTTGCAGGAAGAGGCACTCAGATTCCGCGCGACATTTTGTACGTTTTCTGTGCAGCAACGTCGCCAAGCGTGGCAACTTGCGATTCCAGAGCGCGGATGTCGTGCAACTCCTTCGGATCATGTCCGAGCAGAAAAAACCTTTTTGTCCGTTGTTGCTTTTACATGACACAGTTGCATATTGTTTTGGTTTGAATGGTGGTGACAAAGTACACACGCAAATCCTCGGACGTCACTGCTGAGGGACGGTACCGCCTGCTCTGACATCGTTCCTCTACAGGCTGTTTGTTTAGCATACGAGCATGCTCTATTGTGTTCCTCTACAAACGACTGTTGTTGTTCCTGGATGCAAAGATACACACAGGCATCCACGCAACCAGAAACGAAGAACTCATTCGCACCACCGACGGCCAAGTGGCGTTGGTGAGCCTCGAAATTTTGCCGACTGAAATGTGCCGCCAGCCGCCAGCACCACGCCCGACCATTAAGCGCGTGGTTTATCTTTGCTGCTCCGATTTTTTTCTGTATTCTTTCCCAACAGTCGAGCAGTATGCGGTCTATCGGTTTGTTTGCAGCCCTTGTGTGTGTCGCTGTCCTCAACTGCTCAGTTTTCCGGGTAGAGGCTGCGTGCCCTGCTACGGTCTCTCAGGTGCTAAGCGCCGCTTCTCAGACTTGGGGCAGTATCTGCTTTGCCACAGAGGCAACCTCGTGCCCCTGGAGTCTGATCACGACGTCGACTTCGACGACCATCACTGCTGCGGGTGTAACGTACACCCCGACTGGGACAGACTCGGACGTCTCATGCAATCCCATGTCCTACGTCGGTGCTGGTTCCCGCTATACTTGCAGAATTCAGCGAACCACAGGATCCATTGCAACCGGTGATATTGTCGTTACAGTGACGTACAACTCATCGTCCACCTGTGATACGATCATTGCGGGAACCGTAGGTCGCGTCTCGTCCTCTACCTCCACGATTAACAACCTCTTCCGAGGTCTGGCCAGTGCATCGAATTCTCAGGGATTCTCGGGCTGCACGACATGTACTCCTACCAATCCCACAGGCTCTTCCTCTGTGTTTGGTGTTCCCATAGTTCTGGCAGCGGTCTTCTCTCTGTTGACCATTCTAATTTGCTGATATGTCACGATAAACTACTTTGTTCTGTTTTACATAATTCTATGGAGAGGTTGTCTTATCTATCCTGGGATGTCTGCTGCACATTCTGGGATATATGAAAAAAGGACCGTATGGTGCAGATCTGTTAGCGAAAAATAAGATTCAATTGGAGCATCGACAAATAGTGCAACAAAATAAGCACTTTTCGCACATTTTGAGATCATCTCGTGTTGGACACCATAACATTTTCTCGTTAGTTTACGCAAAGTGAGCAGTTTGTGGAAGGAGAAGTTGCCGCACTGATCTCGTGGATCTTCGTCTTCCTTTGCTGAAACAACTCGTATGCCGCAGCTGCTGTCAGACATGCTGTTAGGAAAACATGCACGAACAGGAGGATTGGCCCCGCACTCACCACTGACATATTTTCCTCACGAGTGGAGAGATCAAAAGTTGCACTCTACAAACAGCAAGGCACCATAACTGACATTCGTGATCCAAGCTGCGGGTGGAATGAGACCGCCTATTGCCGACCCGCAAAGACTTGCGAGGGCAGCACTTTTCCAAATGAGTTTTGAGATATCGGCAAAGAAAGAACCTATATGAGCCACAAGTGCGCCAACAAGGAAGAAAACCGGAATGAGCATGGTTCGGAAAGCGGTGTTGGACGCGGTTTGCACATTGTCTGCCTAGGTGTAGCAGTCCGAACCGTCAGGACAGCGATTCACTAGAGATGAATAAGTGTATCGGAATCATGCCGTGTCCAGTACGTCAAGAACAATATATGGTAATAGCCATCGCTCGGGGGATAGTAAATGCTCCACTGCACTCCAAAGGCAATCAACAGGATTACCAACGTCAGTACAGAAATCGATGCGATGACAATTTCGTGAGGTGGCGGAACCTTTCTTTTTTGCATGGTCTCAGCCTTTAAGCACATGAGCTACTCAACAGACAGTTTATGATCACGAAAAGAACAGCACATTTTCGTGGGATTCGGCCAACCAAAAAACCGCCAGTCTGTTCCTCGGATGCCTTGGAAACCTCAAACTGTGGTTCTTTTCTTTACTTTTGTGTGATCCGAAATGAAAGCAACAGGAAGTCTCGGGCGATGTTCCTTCACAAATTTGTTCATACCATTCGCGATCTGCATCTGTTTCCGCGACTACAGAGCAGACTGAGTATGCTCCATCCTTGGAAACTACGGTGCTTGCTCATCATCCACATCCTTTGCCCTGTCTGCATCTGCCGTCTTGATCCCCGCAGTGATTGCAGCCTGGTTGTAAGGCTACACGGAATACAAAGGAACTGCCTTTTCTATTCGTAAACTTTCTTTTGTTTTTTCATTTTTCACGCAAACCGATGCAGCTTTAAAGATGAAAACCATCTGCAGGGCATTTGTCCGCACTCGTCGCTGCTCGAACATGGAAGAGCAACTTTTGTGAAAAGTATCGACAAGGTTGAAATGCAATTTACTAAACTTGGGGCAGCGCGTCGCTAGTCATCCAAGAGAAGAGCAGAACTCTAGCACGTGTCTAACCAGCCGTTCACTCGCGCTGCTCTCGTTCTTCATCTCAAACAAACTGGGGAACTCACGGTGCAGCCGTTGCAAAAAGGAACGCAGTGGTCGCCGCTCCTCCGTGTCCAGCGCAGGAATCGGTAGGTATGGATTCAGCACATCGTTCAGAATACGCGACCGGATTCGAAACAGTTCATTTTTGTTGTGCAGCCGGGTATGCGATTCTAGAGTTGATTCGTTCAAATAGATGGCCACCGGCGGCAGCCACGAGAGGACGTCTCCAATTGCCAGGTACACCGTCGTGAGCACAGCCTGCTGCAGACACACATGGAACCGTTGTCCATCGGACAGATCAACCAACGACGCCACTGCATCCAGCCAATCGGGTGAGAAGGCAGCATGGTAGTGAAACTCTTTTTTGTCACGCTTCTGGATAAACGACGCACCGCCCCAGTCAATCAAACAAATTGGAAACTGAAAGTCGCTTTGGACGTTCTCCAGCAACACCACATTCTGCGGACAAATGTCCATGTGATGTATGCCATTCTGGCTGCACTGCAGTACAATGCTGATCAACTGCTGCAAAAGTTCCGTGCAAAAAGCGAGGGCACGGTTCGGGTAACACGATGCAAGTGGCAATGGCACTCCTACTGGAGCTGTGCACAGAATTGCTCCATGATCGGACTGTTCAGAATGCAAGAGATTCGGCACCCAGAATCGATGGTGGCCCCAGTCGATTCGAGAAAGCTCCTGCAGTGCACCCAGTTCGGTCGTCCACTCCGCTTGCTTCGATACCGGAAAACACTTGACAACGACGGATGTTGTTGAATCAAGAGTCGCGGTCGCTAGTTCCACAACATCCATCTTCCCGATGCCATGGACCGGTGCACGCTGCAGCATTCCAGTCAATTCCAGCCTCGGTGAAATGGATAGTGAGTGCACGATTCCAGAGGACAAGGTGGACACAACTGGTGGTGGCGCGCCATTCCACCCACACAGGGCATGCGGATCACTGGACAACAAGTAGCAAATGCCTTTCATTCCACCGTCATCGAGGGCAATGGGTGCAGTTTCCAGCAGCTCGTAGTTCCATCCAGATTCAGAATCGAAAATGCGCAAACAAATAAAAACGATGAAATTCCGGTTGCACGCAAAGCCCCAACACACACGGCGAAAAATTCCGGATTCCTGAACAATGTGCGCAAATCGCTGGTACACTTGCTGTATGGCCTCGGAGAGCTTTGACTTTGATGTGCCGTCGAATCGATCGGATCCTTTGAGTTCCCCGGCAATGCTTGCTCCCGAGTACATGGAACGCCGAAGGGCAAGACGGCCTATGCAAAGCAGAAGGTCCACCCTTTGGTTCTGTCCGTAAAGGCCACTCCGCGAAAAATCCACTAGGTGCATGTCGCCGTGCTTGGAGAGGAATCGAGTGATGAACAACCGGAATTGGACTTGCAGGAGCGGCTCAGGACAAGAGTCCAAAGGAAGCGTTCCCACCGTCTCGTTCCACATTGCCTGGAAATCCTCCCAGAACGGGAGATTGGAAGAAATGGATGGGAAAAGATCGTCAAACGAAGCACCGGTGGCATACAAATTGGTGGTGCCGCTGCGCGACGACGACCCCAAAGCCAGCAAATCCTGCGACAACTTGGAGAGAAAATACTTGATATCGGATACTCGCTCTGCTTCTTGTGACCTCTTTGCTTCTTCTTCGGACTTGGTCGCTCGTTCTAGGGACTTTTTCGCCATTTCTTCGGCAGCAAGTCTTCTTTGATGCTCTGCCTCTTTCTCCTGTCTTTCTCTCTCTTTCTCAAGGCGTTCACGTTCAAAGGCTGCTTCAGCAATTTCCTTCGCCTTCCGTTCACGTTCAGCGACTGCTTCAGCAGCCTCCTTTGCCTGCTTCAACTGCTCGAATTGCTTCAGCAGCTCCTGAATCTTGTCATTTGGATCAGACAAACTCATGGGTCAATACGGAAATGAATATAATATAAAATAAAATACAAAATATGACTACACATAAAGCGAGAGAAAGAAGGAAAGGAAAAGGAAGAAAAGACATGTAAACGGGAAAAAACATGGCAAGCGCGGGGTTTTCTGACTGCTCCGATGGTATGAGTACGGATTTTCCCCGACTCAAGAAGGCTGCCGAGCAAGCATTCTATTTCTGCAAAAGCAGATCGAAAAACAGATGGCTTCGTATTTTGCGATCGAATTCCGTCAACTTCAAACTCAAAATCCTTGATTCTGCTCGGTTTCATGAATGTGGTTGAGAAAATAACTATCTTTTCAACTTTTCTCACCAATTCCAATCAGCTTGTTTGCAGAAGAGGTTTGTTCAAGCCACACCTAAGCCGACAGGACAATATGACAGAGGTTTCAGGTGTCGTGAATGCTGTGTCATTGACGAATGATGCCGTTCAACTGCCATGATGAATTAGTCGTCGTTCGAATTGATGTTTTACCGAGTAGCACTGTTCACTGCGCGAATCCTGGATCCTGCTACTATTACAGAAACGACAACGAAACTGTTGCTATTCCTCCTGACATACCTTTCTCGATAGTGGGCGCTAGAATCCATGGAATTCGTGATGCAGTGTAACAGCGTTTGGATCTGTCCAATTCGACGTTCATCATTTTTCTAACTTAATGACTGCGAAAGTAACGAACGCTCTATTGCCACTGTGACATTGTTTGAGCGAGGATTATTCTTTCCTTTTTACATACGACCTCGAAAACGCGGTGTGAGTTCTGTGACGGAATGGTTATGCTCTCTTGATTTACCCGTACCCGCCCAGCAGACCCAATTGGAATAAACTACAATTCTAATTTTCTGGCTACCCTGGGCGCTCTGGTCTTGCTTTCGTCACGTAAAAACGTTCGCAATCGAACAGACAGCGTCAGTTCGACGAATGCTAAATCATAATGACAATGTCTTCGTTGCCAAAGAAAACGCTTTCCAATTTCCGGATTTCCCGACGGAGACCCGTACACTCCTATGTCACCACTGAGACTCTGATCCGAGTAAGGCTGATCCAAGTGAGCGAAAACGTCGTTTCCACGAAAAGCAAATTCTGTTAGAGCATTCTGTGGAGCAGAAACAGCGGTTTCCCAGTTTGTGTTACGGTTTCTTGACTTCATCACTGGAGCAGGATTCACCAATATCACAATACTGTCATCCTGGGACTCAATATCGGCGACAGGCGTTGGTTTCTCTCGTGTCTGCTGGAGACGATGGCGGTTTGACTTTTTCCTGCTGTGCACTTCATATTCCGACAATTCTTCTTCCAGAATGTGTTCGGCGTCGAAATCATCATTCTCCACAAATCCATCCCAGTACTGGCGTATCTCATCGTTCCGGAAGAATCGAGGAGTTTCAAACTTGATCTCATACAGATCTCGGTCATACGAGATGCGATTGATCACTGGAGTAAACGCCAAATGCTTCCATTCCGACGTTCCTTCCACAATAGCCTTCCAAAATACCGCAGCGTTCTCGCCTTCGTGCCCAATTGTAGTAGTCGAATACAACTCCTCCATTGCACGGGCAAGAGAGATGTTAACAGCCGGTCCAAACGGAGTGTCCAGTAACGGCTCATTCCACAGAAACCGATACTTGATTTGGACTGGCTTAGCTTGCAATAGACGTCCCGCAATTGAGTGAGTATTCCCATTCTGGTGCTCTTTGGATCTTTTCGGATTGGAGACACTGGAGAACATCGATTCAACCACGCCATCAGAGAACATCGATGCTATCTCATTTTGTCGGGGATCAAATGGGTGATGCTGGATTAGAATCCGTTCCAAATTCCTGATCACATGCCGGGACACGACATTCGACAAAAACTGGCAGAGTACTGACGGATCATGCGGACGTTGCATTCTATCCAAGAAAAGCGCTGGTGGCTTCGGAAGGCTGAGATGAAACGGATCTTCATTCTCGGCACTCCCAAAACTCTGTGCAGCATGCGAACAGAGAAGGACGCAAACGATCAAGACGATCGGAGTCCACGGAAATGAGAATCGCATCTCTGCGTTATGGTGAATGCTTTGTTGGCCACTCGTTTCTGTATGAAAATGCTTCGCTACACAGTTGAAACAGGCTTCTCAACTTCTTGTTCAAATGGACCATAAACATGAGTTGTGATCTTTGCAAAACCCAGACGAGTACTCAAGTGTGAGGTTTCCTCAAAAAACAGAGGAACGATGCTCGAAAGGCAAGGTTTTCACTTTCCCTCCTGAATTTTCCAAATATCTTCAAATGATGATTACGGAAAGCAGTCATCCGAAGACGATGAATCCGAAGACGAAAGGTCCTCGGATGATGAATATGCTCATCCTGTAGCAATGGCTGTTCGGAAAGCAGAAAGCTGTACATCATGTCATTCTACCGATCCACGCCACAACTTGTTTTCGCTGTCCAAATCGAAACGTTTGTATCTTTATGAGCATCGGTGATCGTTCTATTTCACTCATTGCAAAGTATCGAGAATTTGATCAATTCGAACGCACGCGGTTGTCGTATCTTTACTCTTCGAAACAGTCGAGAGCGCTGTCCAATGTGTCTGCGCTTCCGGTGAGGTAATCGGCCAATCCATTGCACATCTCGAAATGTTGAACTCCGCAGCACTTATGCGCGGCCCGCTGAAAAGCATTTCTTCAAAAACCGTCACTCAGAGATTACACAGTCTTCTCAAATCTTCTTCGTTCGAGCAAATGCCTGCGAAGCGGTGGATGAATTCTCGGTTTATCGCCTCCGTCAAAGACTTTTACGATACGCATCTCGTGTTCCCAGAGGTTGCTCGATGTCTGCGGGAACGTTATCCTGCATTCTATCGAAGAAATATGAAGTTCATGCGCGATATATACGTTTGGATGGGTGTCATTGAGTATTTTGTCATCAAACACTATCGAAGATCTGGAGCTCATGATGCAATCTATTCAGCGAGTCTGCCAAGATCGTGTCCTGAAATTTCAAGGCCTTTCTCAAGAAAGGCCGACGTTGAATGGTGGCAAATGGAAGAGGTCTGGAAATTGCGCACTCAGATCACGACGTTCTTCTGTCGTGATAGGGAGTTGAGACCTTCATTGAGCATTCAATCAGGTGCTGTCGCTTCAGAGAAGGATGTGATTCTCTTTCTGTTGTAAAATGGTCGATGTGCGTTTCTTATTCCATCTTTTGTCGCGACCGATTGTGATCTGCCTCGATAGAGTAATTTGAGGAAGCGTTTGACCACGATGGAAGATTCACTGCAAGAAGGGTCTTGGTCTGTCCATGACAGTTCGAGAAAATATAGACAGTCGATACTGGAGCTGTCCGTACACAAACCCCGATGCTCAAGATGCGACATTCGAGCCGAGAGCCCAAACCGCCTCAATCAGATGGTCAATGCAAATGGAGTCTTTTCTTGCAATCCTCGACGCCAAGTTGCGTGTGGGAGCATCGACGACGTTGTGCGATGCGATGCAAGAATGCGTCAATGCGAAAACGTAACGAGCAAGAAAACGGGTTCGTGGTTGTTCGGAAAATGATGCACTTGTGGTGAAAGCTGAGGAAATCGGAAAGCTGACAGTGTAGAGAAATTTGAAACGCGTCGAGAAGCATTCCTCGATACGGAGACAGAAGCATGGGCGCAACAAACGGGAGAGGATGGTCACGATGCGAGTACGAGACCAGGTGTGAACGATCGTGGGGCGCGTCGATGAAAATAGGAAATTCGACGGTGAGTCAACATTCTGATGAAATTAGGATTGCAAATGGCATCTTGTACTTTCGATAAGTGTTTGCACAAATTCTAAATGCAATCGATTTCATTTGCTCATGCACTTCACAGAATTGTAGGTGAAGCACATTCGGGAGAACAACAATGCGTTCGACATTATCCTTCTTCGCAGACTCGTAACGGATTCGGGAAAGGACGCAGCCTACAATTCTGTGGCGTCATGCGTCAGAAGAAGTCCTTGCAAGTAACCAGCTGCAGTGCGACGAAGATTGCATGTGTTTTCTCCGTAGGTATTGACGCACATGTTATCATCGGCAAGGACAAAGGACCAGATCAATGTAAATCCGATTGGATGACAGTGTTTGCCGACTCTGTCGAGTTCTTGTAAGTCTGTCCGTCGAATCTGAGAAACAAATCCGACCACCAATTTCCTGCACATAAATCAAGCTCAAGATCACTGAATGATGTGCAAAAGACACTACCGCAAATTTACGCAGACAGTTCGTTATCTGATCTGTTAACGATGATGATGCACTAACCACTCTCTTTTATGTTCATCCCGAACTGCATCACACAACATTAGAATGTCAATTGAAATGATTCGCATTGTTTCCTTGCTGTTTTGAACATTCAAATTCCTCGTCGAGGGTCTAATTAAAGAAGGAAAAGGAAAGGCACAATCCGCTGTGGCTGTGATAAACTCAAAACACGTCTTGTTACACAATAAGATCAGCCATTTGATTTCCAGATGTGAAAGGCAGTGAAATTTGAGTCATTTACACGCAGTCAACAACTTCACGATTGACCGTTTGCTGGAGCAAAAGTCAGGATTTCTAAATCCTCCAAGTGTATATCGATAATTTCACGCTGCATCATCGTCATCAATCGATAGACGCACGGTAGCAACCAACCGGTCACTGGCGACCAGAACACAACTTCATTGACTGCACGACCACTGTGTTCGCCGAAACATGCAGAAATCGCAGCGACTTTGACATCAAGAGGTAATTCCCGAGAATGTTGAAGAGCGTGCCGAATGTAAGTGATCAATCGAGGGACGATCATGTTGGCGAATCGGTTTTCCGTCTGCAAGCCGATCCGGAAATGTGGCGCCAACTCCAAAGGGAGACACGTTTCTACCGTCAGAATTCCGCTGGCCCATGCAACAGGCCGCTGAACAAACAGAGCGAGGAGTCTTGAATCGTCCAAGAAAGCAGGAATATCCTGTGTACCCAGCGCAATCTTGTCATAGAGTCTCATAAAAAATCCCTCCAATCCATCATGTGACAAGAAAAATGGATGCGTCAGCAGATCTGTAATTTTGGGTCTTGCCTGTTCGTCGTGTAATAACATCCATTCCAAAAGGTAAAAGAGCATCGGAGCGCGCGTGCGCAGACAGCTTTCCAAGTACTGAGGGGTCTGTCTTTTCAGAATGAAATCTGATTGATGACCAGCAGCTTCTCTCGATCCATTTCCGAAAGGCAAGTTTCCATCCAAGAAGACATACGACATTGTCATGCCAAGCATGAATACGTCCTGGAAAAATGAACAAGGGACGATACCACCACTTAACCTCGGGCTTCTTGTGTCGTCGTTTCCTTGCACGACCCCTCCGTCGGAAACTGCTGAATGAAAGCGTCGAAGCACGGAAACTACTTCGAAAGGCTGAAACTCTCCCGCGAGTCCGTTCGTGGGCACTGGACTGTTAATGTTCGCACCAATGTTGATACGATCTACGGTCGGCATGTTTCGTATGCGAGAGGGAAGCACGGCGGAAGCTGCAAGGCAGTGGCTTATCCCAAAATCTGCCAGTTTGATCTTGCCAGTGCGGGAGATAAGGACATTGCAAGGTCGAATATCCCTATGAACCCAAAGATGGCTGTGCATCTGCTTGATTGCATTGCAGAGAGTCTGGAATACATACATCTTCTCACTGTTTGGCATCGGGATTGGAGATTCTAGGAGAAGTGCTGATTCAAGACGATCATCCAGAGATCCAATACAAAACTCTTGTACAATGAAACAATCCGCATCGTAAGGAACAATTGCGAACACATCGGCGAAATGATCTGGAGATAACTCATGCAGCCTTTTCTGGATCTCAACTTCGACGCTTAGGATTTCCGCATCTCGCATGCCCACCATTCTTTTCATCGCAACCGGTTGGAGAATCACTGATCCGAACGAATCAACCTTCATGACTCCGCGAAATACCATCGTTCCCCCTGATCCGCGTCCCAACTCGCATCTGAAGTCTACCCAAAATCTGTCATCTATTTGTCGCATTCTTGTCGTATCATTCCAGCCTTGACCGAGAAGACGGTCATTACGGCGACTGATGAAATCACGATGAATACTGGAAATGGAATATCTTGAATGTTCCCCCGTATCTGGACGGACAGATGGTTCTACGGAGTGCCGCATAGTAAGAGTTCCCTCTTCAGTTCGAGCAGCGGCAGGAGGGCTGATCGGTGCCGGAGTGTTGGAAGACAATACATGTGGATTGTTATTGATACGGATGTCATCAAGGTCTTGAACAAGACGTTCAAGATCAATTCTATGTGCAACATCTTGCGAGACAGTAAATCCACGATCTTCCAATGCATGTCGGAAAGCAGGATGCGTCGAATATCTCAAGTTCATTGGAAGTGCTTCGGGATGATGTAGTCGAATCCAATCCGAAAGTGCAGCACCTAGCGTGGGACCAAATAGACTCCGAACTCCTCTAAGACGCTCATTGAGAAATTTTGCAAACTGTGATGCGATGTGACGAACAAATTCGTCGCGAAGCCTTCTGGCGACTGCGCGGGCCACAGGTAAGAGCAATCTTTCAGTTTGAACGGTAACATCCCAGAAGACACCGTCAATCATGCGTGAGCGAAATGCCAACAATATCGCAATCCCTTGTTCAAAAAGCTCCGTAGACAAGAACGTAACACGCGCAGATGTTTGGGCAACACTATTGGTACGCAACACCTGTACTTCGGTTCTATGTCCGATGCTCCCGAGACGATTCTTCAACTGCTGCTCCGAATTCTCGGATGAGATGCCCGCTTGCTCGGATGGCACATTTTCAACTAGCAGAGTACATTCTTGAAGGGAACGAACCGTGTCGACTAGCAATGGATCGTTGCGAAAGAAGTCGTACACAAACCCTTGCTCGCTCTGCACAAGAAGTGCATTTACGCTTTCCAATAACAAGTGGAGTTCCGCTGATTCGCCGTTCATTTGGAATGGAGTTGTTGCACAAAAAAATAAACAAAAGACGACGAGTGACAATCAGGTGGCCGTTTTAGAACTCCCCAACACACCTGAGACCAGCAACCGAGGAGTGTTACGACCCAAGTCGATTTTAGGCGAACTCGAGTTCGCATGGCAGGCGAACACGAGTTCGCATAGCTCCTTAGGCGAACACGAGTTCGCATGGCTGGACGACCGAAGTCGATTTTCATGCGAACTCGTGTTCGCCTGATTCCTGCCTATGCGAACTCGTGCTTTGATTATGTTGGAAGCTTTGCGCGTGTTCTCCCTCCTTTTTTTATCGGTGTAGGTTCTCAATGACAAGTATTCTGCTCCTCGCGCTGTCGCAGAAGTCCCAGCATGTCAGAATGTCGAGGGAAGGGCGAGATGCAGCGTGTGCGCAGTCGTTGAGCAAAGAGGATATGTGCAGCACTCATCATTCTCATGATGGCCACCTTCGGTCACCCATTCGCGCACGAGTCGCCTTCGTGGCACAGCGCGGTGCACCGACGGTTGTTCTTGATGCATGGACAGTGTGGGTTGGAGCATTTCTTTTTCGCTCTCCTACAGTTACAGAAGCGCGGTCCATCGTTTGACAATATCGGCTCGACACCCGTTGAATGCTTCATCCCAGCTTCGGAGACGGATATCGTTTCCACTGTCTCTTGGCTTTGGTATTTTTGGAACATGGCTCGGAGTTGCGTATCTTGGTTTGTTGTTCCTTTGGGAGCAAGTGCCACGAGAGCAGAAGACTTCATCGCAGGCTCAACTA